>JAODLL010012311.1:0-27516 GCA_026546735.1 Forbesichthys agassizii | reverse complement strand
CACACACACACGCACACAAATTGTATCAATTTATAGAAAACCAATTAGTAGATAAGCAATCAGGTCTAAGAGTCTGAGAAAGAGACAACAACAACAAAGCAAATATGAAGGGATTGTTTTGGAGACGATATGCTTGCTCTCCGCAAGAGCGTGGGGATATATATAACCTCGTTTCACTCTGGAGAGATCCATTAGGCTAGTTAATGTGGAGTCATTTCACTAATTAATCCCAACTCGCAGACACAGGACATATATGTTTACTGAGTGTGTGTCTGTGTGGCAGAGTGTGTACGCCTGTCTACGTAACAGTGAATAGCCAGACAACGTGCGGGTGTGGGGGGGGCTGCCAGGGGAGATTTTATTGAAGACAGATATGTATAATAATAATAATAATAATAATAATAATTTTTTTTTTGAAGAGTCCATGAACAGTAAGGGGATTTTCAGATACAGAAGAAATCAAGTGACATGCTGAGTTTTTAACTTGGTATTGCTGCATTGTGAGCACAGGCAATCAACATTTCTCCTGTAGCTGTCAAGAAAAGACCACTTGAACTTGAAACATGATTCATTTGGATGGAAGCATGCACTTGCTTTTATATGACATTTTCTAAACTTTAGTGGCTCTGGATAGAAAAACATGCCATTTAAATTATGTTGTTAATAATATATAATAATTATATATATATTATATATATTTTTTTTTTTCACATTAAATAATATCGGCTAACATGGTTAATGTAAATTTGTCCGAAAAAATTATCATTTGCCTGCAGATTTTCAAAAAGATAATTAAGTTCTTTACTTCATTTCCAGATTGAAAATCAAATTCAATCATCTGACACCTACTGGATTGTTGTAGTCTATTTGAAATCGTATGTGGAGAAAATACATTAATTTACAGACCTGTTGTGAACATGGGCTCTCCATTTTATTATGGTATTTTTAATAAGGTATATTCATGGTCACTCTCAAGGCCTGCACTGCCATTCTGCGATGCTATCACACTCCATGCATATGTTTTGAAGGACCATAGAAAGAAAAACACTCACAAACCAGATATACCGCTCTCCTGCAAACATAACTAAGGGTGCAGCTTTTCATGAAGCTACTGTATACAAAACATAGACGTCAATACAGAAGATGTGGTGTGCTTGCCTCTGTGTGTGTGTGTGCGTGCACGCGCACGCCTGTGGATGAAAGCGTGAAAACGTAATGAAGACAGAATGACAAAAACGGGTGATGGAAGACTAACTGGAGACAGACGTGGTTTGCGTCGCCCCGCAAAAATCACTTCCTGTTAAGCGATACAATCTTGCAGAGGCGAAGGCTTGTTGTTCCGAGTTGGAAATCATTTGTGACAATCGTCCTCGTGGAACGACGCAGGGAGAGGCGAAGAGGAAGGACGATAGGAAAGCACTGTGTGTGTGTGCGTTGCGTAATGGTGTTTGTCAGTTGTCTTCCTGAAAGCGGGGAGAGGAGAGGAGCAGGAATGTGAAACAGTGAAAACTGGGACACATTCACACGTAGAGAGAGAGGATGAGTGAAGGGCAGAGTTTCATTTGTAGTCGACTCGCGCACGAAACAGTGGCTGTCTGAGAAAACACGTTATTCGTTTTTTGCCCTCACAGTCTCATCTAATGAAATGTACAATTCGCATGCCAAATGAGCAGAATGGCAGGGCGACCTCCCCATAAGCCAGGAGCTGGTTCAATCCCTTTCAATAGTCACATTGTCTCACCGTGTCACGGAAAGCCACCATCCATCTCAGATTGTTCTAGAATCTGCCTACACTTTAATTCCCCAACTGAAAGCTTCTGAGGAAAAAAAACAGTTAATTCCCAGATCTGAAATTCAAATTTGATTTGAGGCATCATGCTATTCAAAACTCTCATTGAGGAGTGATTAAAGCTCTTTATAAAGTTCCGGAAAGAGTTTTTTTTTTTTCTTCCCCCTCTGTGTTGTGAGTAGATGATAGATGTCAATCGCCACTTGGCTTTCTCAATGACCCTTTATTAAAAGGTCACCCAGACCTAAGGATGATTGAGTGAGTCGGGGACATCCAGTGACAGAAACATTAATCACATCACAAGATGAGAGCGATGCTAGCCTTTGTTATGAGATCAGACATACCAGACACAGTGCAGCAAGATGCAACAACACACGCCTCTGACCCATCTTTTCATTCATTCATTTCAGTTACAGTAAGCAGCCTCTCCTTTATGTAGGTTAAAGGTGCCGTATCTGTTGTGTTACATGCCGCCAGAACCTATACGTTTCTGTCCCAATGCACTGTTCATGTTTGAAATACGACATGTATGGCTAGAGAGGCAGATAGGCAGAGAACGGTTTTAGTGTCGGGACGTGTGGTGTGGTGTGGGACAGGGGCATGCACAGTGGTGGTGTTGGTGGTTGTTGACACAAGAAGGGCCACTGATCGAGGAGTATACCTTTAAACACACCAACTTCATGCCTGTTGCCTTGACTACGCTGTATCGATAATGCATAGATGTTTTCTTGAGCTTGTCTCCCCCATAATTAGCCGCGCACGTTTATTTCTTTGTGACTTTGATACATGTTATGTTCTGCACTGTTCTGCAAATACTTCCTTTTGATTCCATTATTTATTTTATGTTTTGTGGACTGAGCCATTCTTTGCTGCCTGCTTCCTTCATGATTCAAGATCATTGTTGTACACTGACTGACATGCTGTTTCTACATAAAGTGCATTTAATTTTTCAATAAAGAGAGCTGCACAAAGACTTGTAAGTAGTCTGAAACCTTAATTTTGCAACTCTAGAGCACAGACATGTCCCTCAGTGAAGGGTGACAGTTGACAGACAGAAACGCACCTCATTTAATTAAAAGGCAAATACACGTTCACACAATTATGTTCATCGTGGGCATGCAAATTCTTTAATTTGATACCTTTAACAGTACAGTATATTTTTCTGTCCTAATTTAATTCACTGCTTTACTGTTGCTATATTATCCAAGCGAGACCTGGCGGCTGCAATAAAGCACTAATTACAAGCACAGAAAAGGCAGAGAAAACTTGTGATAAAACAGATAACAGTTTATAATAATAATTTAACTCAAAACGCTTGCTAGAACAATGCTCTAAATTGTGTTGTAATTATTCTCATATCGGCTCAGAAGATTTTGTGAATATGAAACATCACTGCAGCCAAATTGTATTATTTTATGAAACAGTTGTTAATTGATAATTTACTCTTACAGTATGCTTCTCAAATAGGCTACAGGCCTATTGTCATGTCACATTAATGTGTAAAAGTGTAAAGCCATGGGCTTGCATTGCAGAATAATTAGGAACTAGCGCCCTCTTGCGTACACTACCATGTGGCATGCATTATGCATTAAGTTATTTAATTTAGCGTAGCCTATATATCATAATGTGTCACGTATATTTCCATAAGCATGCTAATCAGGTATCGAGGGAGCCTGAGAATACTTTTTCTTAAATGTTGCTATAAATTTACAATGACATGCTGCCAATCCAAATGAACTCCCGCCTCTAGGAATGAAGGTAACCAATCACAACCCAAACACTCACACAAGCATTTGTTTGGTTTCCTGAAAACTTCCAGCGTCTGCTCTGCTAAAAACTAGTACCGCCCTCCAGAACACGAGACTTGTTTCTTTCAAATGAGCGTCATATTGACTTAAAAACACAGTGTTGTTTTGTTGTTTTACTACTTTGAATTGAAACAGTATTACTATTCCTACGTCCATGCTCTTAACGAGAAAGTGGTGAAGACTTTCAGGAACTGATAAATGCAGCTTTGACTCATTCCACAAGGACTTCTGTCCCTTGGTAATATGGGCTCCACTCTCCACTATATGTATAATGCTACTGTATATTGTCTATTTAGATCCACAAGATTATATGACACGTTATGAACTGTGCACATACAACTAGGGAGTTTATAATCGACAGTGGCATTACTAAATCCCCACCATGTCTGCAAGTTTATTAAACCTTAGATGGTGTGTATTGCATGGTCGCCTATGGTGACACAGGGATGGGTCTTTGAGTTTGTACTCTGTTCTCAAGGCGACGAGCTCTACTGCTCTGGAGTGTGGCTCTACAAACGGATCGTCTACATGGAAAACCCTGGTTTCTGCATGAAAGCGTCTATCTCCACTACAAGGTGGGTTGTAGGCTAACCGTGATTTGTGTGTTCTAATGTGCGTTTCTTTTTCCCTGCTCAACGTGTAGTCTATATCTCAAAATAACTTGCTGAACTGGTTGGACTCACTGTTGCAGTTTGGTTATTAAGACAAGTGTTGTTTTAATTAGGCAATAACTTATATTTGTCATACTGAGGCTCTTTGTGATAAACCAATGTTCTATTATTACACCATTATTATTCCACCTAATCCGGTTTCTGTTGCCATCATTTCTTTTAACCTTTTCTGACCTGGCAAGTAGAAATGCATTAGTCTAGCCTATGGGGGTTCTGGCTGCAGTATCTGTAGCCTAAATAATATAGGCCTAGACATTATAAATATGGAGTCCACAAGGACATGTTTGAATGTGGGGCACACAGAAAATGTCAAGTATCGGCACATCCAATCATATTGGTTGAAACATTTTTATTTCAACTTGTGTTTTCTCTTAATCTCCAGAAATGGAATTACATCTACTGTGAGGATTGTGTGTGTGTGTGTGTGTGTGTGTGCGCGTGTGTGTGTGTGTGTGTGTGTGCGCGTGTGTGTGTGTGTGCGTGTGTGTGCGCGTGTGTGTGTGTGCGCGTGTGTGTGTGTGTGTGTGTGCGCGTGTGTGTGTGTGTGTGCGTGTGTTACTAGTTAGTACTTTTAATTACACTCCTCACTAAATGCGGTTGTTTCTGTTAAGCATGCATTGTCCTCTTCTTTACCACAGTGACATCTAGTGCCTCTGCAGCATCCACGCGCGTCCAAATAATGTTGCTTGGTTACCAGGCCATCTGAAACAACCTCCCTTAGTTTGTCAAGCGTCTACTACTGTTCAACCTCCAGAGCTCTAAGAATTCCCCCACTGTCAGACTAACTCTGTAATATTGACGTGCGTTGGATGCCATTTTGGCAGTGTCTACACTGTACTGCGTTGGCTGGGTGCTATGCAGTGACAGGAGAGCCTGACATAAATGTTTATTAGTCTGGCAAGCCGCCCTCCTCGTCAGGTTCTTGCAGGTTTTTATTTTTATGTGCTCCACATTTTGCTCTTGAGACATTTCTTTCATTTGGCTGTCCTGTTATTTCTCTCACGGTACGTTCTGCCTCTAGGTCTTCCCTGGTCTCAGTACAGTATTTATCTCTCCCCCTCTCCCCACTACCCACCTGTCAAGGCAGACGCAGTGCTTGCTAGCCCGTACCATAGCCAGAGGATTAGCCTGTGCTGTCTGTCTGTGGAGCTCCATGTCATGCTAAAGCCCCGCTTTAATATATTCGGCGTGATTCTACGTGTTCAGGGAAGCTCCAGAGGGGTTAGGGGAAGTTTAGTACACCCATGCAGCCGGGGCTGAATCACCTGTTGAGCCAGGCAGAGCAGCAGGTGAGTTCGTCTTCTATGGATTCTTCTTGTAAGGAAACTCCAACTGAAATGTTGGCTATTGCAAATAATACAATCGGTTATATGATATGATTAATAAATTCCACCACTTAACATAACAATTAGACACACTCTTATTATAATAATGTCATTATAGTATGCATATATAGATGTATTAGAAAAGTCTGAGTTTATCAAATCTGTGACTTTCAGGAATGATTTAAAACGTGCAGTAGCCAAGTGTACATGCATTGTATGTAAGGTAATCTGATTAATATCGAGCAGCCATTGTTGGCTTGTAGCCTATATATTTTATAATTCATATTTTACTTTTTGGAAAAAAGGCTCTGAAATGATACTTGGCTGTCACTCTGAGGTCTTCATTCTGCACTCGCTCAAAAAACAATAATTAGTTTGGAATTTAAGAATGTCAGTGACACTATTAATCTTCTACTAATCTTGGATATTGATGAAAATGATACAACCACTTGTTTTAATGAGAGTTCTAATAATGTGCCTTCAATCTTACTTTCTCAGTCACATATTTAGAATAATATTGTACTGTGCGTTATATGAGCTTGTATTAAGTTGCCAAAGTACACTGCCTCTGACTCTGAGGCAGATTAAGATATGGCGGGGTTTGCTTTGTGAATATTTTAGCTACCGTTTAGCGTTTAGGATTTCCCACTGCATTGTCAGTGGGGAAAAAGTCACCTAGCGTTTTTCTTCACAACCCTGTTGTTTTTTATTGCACACCTACATTTTTTGCTTGACCTCCATAACAATAGGCTGGCCCTGAATAGCAATTGGTTGGTATGGTAATGAGGATCACTGCCCTAGGCTTAGTCTGACAGTTTTATGGTGGGTGCTGTGAACACATTATTTCATGTTCTGTCTTTGACATGGGGACCTAAAGCAGTTTTATGTGAAACTCTATGTTCAAGTCTTGAGACTATTTGTTGCAAGTGAATGATGCAAGTTCAAAATGCATTGATTTTGTTGATAGGGTGCAAATCAGACTATACTATATGATCTTTAGTAGGACTCTCCTTGACTCCATATTGTGAGGTAATTGTAAGCTACTACACTTTTTGTCAAAGTCATCAAATATCTCCTTGCATTTCACTAGCTTAGTGTTCTCTGTGCGTGTGTAAAAAATGACCCGATACTTCTACACAGCCCTGGCTCCGTAAATAGTAACATAAACAAAGTGGCGAACACCGCTCGTATCAACAATGCCGTAACACTATGCTTTGCTTCACAGTGCATTTCTATGTGGAGCGATACTGTTTTGATTTGAGCTCGAAATTACCAAGCATTCTCGTGAATGACTAACCCTGCCTTTTAAATGGCAGTTAGGTTATAACTAGCAGTATAGTATTAATCAAAAGCTTGCAGCTCAAGTAAGCTACCCTTAAAGCATGTTACTGGCTAGTGTTTACTGAACACAAGATAACGGAAATATGTCCAAACTGAGAATAATTAGACTGAAAACGACATATTCTCTGCTTGAGAGTTTATATAGTATACAGTACATTTAACATTATTTAAGAAATGGTGTGATTTTTACATATTTTAGAACCTGAAAGCGTCCCATATACCTTCTGTTGGCAAATAAATACCATAAAGCATACAGGATACATAGTTATTAAGTAGTTAGTTTAAAAAATGGTTTTAACGATTCACTATTAAATAACATTTAAAAAGAATGCTAGGTTACATATTGTCCCTTCAAAGACATCCCTGTTTATTTCAGGATTTCCACCTCTCAAACTGCTTTTCCCATCGATACAGGTATGGCCTCGGTCTCACCAGCTGACTGACATGCCTGGCGAGCCTCAAACCTTTGAGAGACATGGCTCTGCATACGTGTCTAGTGGGTACGGAGTCAACACGGCAATGGAGCGCGCATAGTGTTTCTTTACCAGGCTAGAAGGGCTACAGTGGTGGGGTGGGGGCAGGAAGGAACGTCACAGAGAGAGATGAGAAAGAACAACACAACCGCTGGAGTCCTGTTCTGGACTCCAGCCCCAGACGGCAGCTCCCCCGTCAGCTCTCTAACGTCTGACGGGGGCTGTGAGGATGAGGATGAAGGCGAAGATGAAGGTGCAGAGGCACGAAGGGAGAGGGGGGAGGAGGAGGAGGAGGAGGAGGACTTCGACAGCCAGATGGACGAGAATGGCGTCATTGGGCTCAGGGATGCGCTGGAGGCCTTGGAAGTAAGTTCTGGCGGTGGCGATGGACAGCGCTGCCCACGCTGGTTCGAAGGAGCCGCAGGCGGAACGGAAGCCAGTCCTGCTGGACGGCCAGAGGAGGTGGAACCAGAGACGCCTTCAGAGGAGCTCAGTTACAGTCTGAGTGAACTGCAGGATTCCCTGTCCCAAAATGACCCCCCAGGGAAGGATGCGCCCGCTCTGCTATGCTGTGAGTTGTTAGAACTTAGTTTTCACGTTGGTCACCTATAAAGAATTACTGGCAGAATTAAGTTGTAGCGTGTAGTGTGTCCCTACGTGTGTAGGGACGTAGGGCAATGACAAATATTTAATATTTCTAAAAACATTTAGTGATTTTTATTGAAGTTTTCAGTGAAACCTTCAATAATGGTGAAATGTTTAACCAATTGTTTTTACTTATGGATGCCATTAGGCTACTGCATGTTTTGCTAGGCACGTTTTGGTGAACCATGTCGCATTGCTTCCATTTTGACTGGCACTGTTGTAGATGAAAATACGGCGGGTGGTGTCGATGTCTGGACAGAAGACGAAGAGCTGGGTCACACGGAGGAGGAGGAGCACCTTAGGTGGGTGGTGCAGAGACGGAGCACGGTGCCCCTCCCCAAGAACGAGCAGTTGGACCCGATGGAGAGAGACAAAGAGGAAACTGCTCAGGTGGAGAGCGTTGGCATCAAACAAAATAATAGTGAACATGCAGAAATGGAAATTGATGCCACGGGATTGAATGCAACTGGAAAGGTCTTGGTTAAGAGCCATGTTGTCAGAGACGAGATGATATCCCCAATAAATTTTAACCTTGATCGGCTGGCTTTGGAACCCAACGTGCTTTCCAGTCTTGAAATCGGTACTGGTCCACAGAATGGATCAGGCTCGAACACGTTCGCATCTGGAACCCACTCAGCTTTTGTTTCATCCAACCTCCTTCGCCCAATACCGGTATCTCAGTCTCCTCCGAGTTCCAGACCTCTGAGTCATCTCCACCTCCTCCACTTTTCCAGTGAAGAACTAGCTTGCTCTCCTGGAATAGAAGATGAGGCATTCCCGGAGACGGCGTTTACAGAGAGCCTTCCGGAATCCTACAGCAGCCGTGTGAGCCAGCCTTCGAAGCATGGTTGGCCTCACGAGTCAGACGGGGAAGATTTCAAACACAGGACTTCTTCTTACCCAGTAGACATCGCTCCTAAACGAGACGCATCTTGTAATCGGAGTGGGACAAGTGTCCGTCGTAAACGGGAACCTGAAAAAAGACACCCACCCTCACTAGGCAAGGAGAGGCAGTGCTCTCCTAAAACTAAATACTGGTCTGGCTCCCTCAAGACAAGTCCTGACAGAGGCCAGAAGATACCTAGAAAAAGTCCCTGGAAATCCAGAAGCATTCATTTGAACTTGGCCGACGGCAGGTAAACACCAACCAGCCTCTGTTGTTCAAAACGTTCTTCATATTCAGTTTTGTAGTGTAACCAAAAATCCCTATGTGTTCCTGCATTGATTGGCAGGACGGAACCCCTCAGTTACAGCACACCAGACTTCTCCAAGATAGAGCCACGCATTCACTTCCCCAAAAGTGGATACACGCCCCCCAAGAGCGCCGGCCCCTCCAGGAGGTCCCCGTCAGCGGCGCCCCCGCTTGTGTTCATGTCTCCTGCCGACATCGTGAGGGAGGTTCTGTTCAGCAGCACCGACGGCCTGGCTTCACCGGACCCACAAGCCCCTCACCATACCGTGCCAGAGGAGTTCAGATGCCCGCGTCAAGCCACCACACTTATGGAGCAGCTACAGGTACTTTCCTACCCTCTGTGTTCTGTAGTGTAGTGGTGGCACGCGCGGTGACACGCCTCTTTTGTGTATTGCTTTGTTTCAACAGATACGGCAGCTTTGTCAATATGTTTGTCTCTGTACATGTGTGACTGTCCCCTCCTCTTCCACCTTGTTTCTGCAGGAAGACTACAACAGGCTGCTGACTAAGCACGCCGAGGCAGAGAACACCATTGATCGCCTGCGTCTTGAAGCCAAGGTAATTACTCCGGGAGCCAGCCGCTCCATTTATCACCGTGCTGCCGTGGGGAAGGGAGACACTTGGAAGACACTTGGCAATATGGAAGATTATGACTCTCACGTTCTCAGCGCCAGTTGCTATACAGTAAATATGCGCTCACACACAATAGTTACAGCAGGATACAATAATGTAGCTCTGAAGCAGTAGTGGTCAACCTATTTGAACTGTGACCCCCAGCGACTAGATGCGAGCTTACGGTGCAGAACTATAAATGGTTATGATAATTGCATTAATATTTAAACTGCTGCTCTACAGCTGGTGGGAGGAAAATGGACAACGGTTCATACTCTTTGATGTGTGTCTGGTGGTTTGCAACGTTCTTGTTATGATTTGAAACTCCCAGCAACTTGTCCTCTGGCAGCTCGGTGCCCATTGGTCGTTACTCACCTCTACTCCTCCTACTCGTATCTCATTGGTTTACAATTCTGTCTCCCCTACCACCTATGGAACATGCAATTTTTCAAACCTAAAGTGCCACCAACATTTACCATATCGTGAAGTTTTGTGACATTTTGTTTCCAGATTAGGAGACAGGTGCGTGTGTGTGTGTGTGTGTCTGTCTGTCTGTCTATTTATAGTTGACCATTGTTTGTCATTTGAGTTGTGGCTGACTGCATGACATTATGGAATGACAAGGAGATGCTTCAGAGAGGCAGAGGACCTGTCCTGGTACAATGATGGCTGGGAATAAAATCTCTCAATGTGCAGGATAGGAGAAATGTCATTCTCACTTGGTCTAGTGGGAGGCATACATAGGCCTCTCCAAGACAAAATGGGGACACTTGTGCGCACATAATCCTGTCAAATGTGTGAGTAATGGAGAAAGCTAAAATTCTGATATGCACTCTAGTCACATACACTAGAGTGCCTTGGTTGTCTGTGGGTGGTTGGTGCCATTTTTGTAATCTCTGGGAAAATCAGTGGTTTAAAATAAATCTCCTCTTCACAAAATATGGGCAGTAAAGTTACATAACATTCAGTGGTTGAATTAGTGCGTTGCCTGTGGCGTGCCTATATCATTGACATCATTGGTCCGTGACCTCCAGCACTCACTGGATCGGTTCGCAGCCGAGTGTGAAGCGGCTGGGATGAGGATTAGCACCGCAAAATCTGAGGCCATGGTTCTCAGCAGGAAACCGGGTAGGGAATGAGTCCTTACTCCAAGTGAAGGAGCTCGAGTACCTCGGGGTCTTGTTCGCGAGTGAGGGGACATTGGAGTGGGAGATTGACCGGAGAATAGGAGCAGCGGGAGCGGTATTGCAATTACTTTACCGCACCGCAATTTTCATTCCTACCTATGGTCATGACTGAGTTAGTTGGGAGACCTCGGAGAAGACCCAGGACTAGGTGGAGAGATTATATCCACACTGGCCTGGGAACGTCTCGGTATCCCCCAGTCAGAGGGGCTGTGTGGGCTCAGGAAAGGGAAGTTTGGGGTCCCCTGCTGGAGCTGCTGCCCCCGAGACCCAACTACAGATAAGCAGATGAAGATGGTTGGATGGACTAATTAAAATTGTATCATCCACCCACACCCCGTCCCTTAGCCCACTAACCAGCCATCTGTCTCAGTCGTCACATGGACACAGGTAGGGTCTACACTCCTACAATGTAGGAGATTTTTTTTTTTTTATTATATACCTTTTATTTTTTTATTTAGTAATTCTAGCTAGGCCTTCAAACTTAAACCTAAAACTGCTTAGGTGTGTGTGTGTTGTTAGAAGCATAGGTGCACACATGTGAAGTGGACCAACCAACATCTGATCAAATGATGACTGACAGTGTGATAATAAGCCCATTATCACACTGTTCAACTTGCTCTCTTTTAAAACCTCTTTTTAACTAACGTTGCCCACAAGGCCTATCTTCTGTCTTGATTTACTGCTGTTTGGCCAGAAGGCACCATCTGCTGAATCATAAACTTAAGATGGAGACACTTGGATTCCATCTCAGGACTAAGTCTGTAAATTATAAATGCACTCTCTGGCTTATTTACCCTCAGTATTTATGTCGAAGGACGAACCGGAGTCTGTCATGAATTATGGTTTAATCTTGTTTTAAGACAATTTTTTATAATAAATTGTAAATGTGGAACATTTAATATTATATACGATGCACGATAGCACGTGCATTTTGAAGATACAGACTACATATTTATTTAGAATAAATCGTAAATGTGAAACATTTAATATTATATACGATGCACGTGCCTTTTGAAAATACAAACTACATAATTATTTAGAATACATCGTAAATGTGGAACATCTAATATAATAGACCATGAACGTGCATTTTGAAGATACAAACTACATAATTATTCAGTCATTTATCCTCTGCTGTAGTGCATTCACTATAATGAACTATATAAACATGCAGAACACAGAGCAACACAATAGTTTAACTCTATTTAATGGGCTGATCTTGCTGCCCACTGAGACCGTACAGCAGTAGGAATTTTACAAGGAAACGTGTGGTTCTTTTAGTGTACATTATGTACTCCCTCTAGGTGAATCTGTATTCGGACCTTCCGAAGCCCAACCACACCGTCCAATCAGGAATGGTCCACCAAGGATCAAGGGTCATGACCTTGACCATTCCTCAGGCGCAGAGAGCTGACCTCAGTTCATCTCCTGTTCACCTGAGTGGACCTGGGCCCCAGCAAAGTACACTAAACCTTTATATTTATTTATTTATGTTTGCTTATAACATACAGTATGAATTGTAGTGCTGGAAAAACGAAGTTGAGGAATTCTGCTTAGGTGAACAAATAAGATACTCCGGCAGTCATAATTTTAGGTCCTTCAGAACGGTGGTTGATGGAGTAGATGCAGTATTGAGGATTCTGACCTACGTCACTATGTTCACGGTTCCCATAATGACCGTGCAAACATTGCCATGATGAGGGTCAAACATCTTTTCACTTCCATTGACTTTGTGTCGCTAACCTTTGTATCGCTAACCTTTCTGATAACAAAAAATGTGTCTAAACGTTGCTGTGTGTCGGGGTGTATTACCAACAAGGTTTTAGACCCCAGAACCAAGTTTATATGAGCTGTTGAACCAAACAAAAGAGAAAACAAGCCTTTATTGCAACAAAAGTGGTTTGCAATCGAGGCATCGGCAGGAAGAATTGGGAAAACTGAAGGATCCTCACACTCATGCTTACATGTGGGGACTTGTTGACATATGGGATGCTATGGGACACTTGGTGAACTATCTAATGTTTTTAGCTAGTTAAAAAAAAAATTTGCAATGTGGCACCGATCGTGTTCCCCTCCAGTAGTTTCAGTGTAATATGACACTTCTGTCGCTATTGTTCATATCCACTTACAGTGTGTTTCCCTGAGGATCATATCATCAGTTCGACATCTTATTAAAAACGTGTTCCGGGCTACTTTCCTTGTTAACAGTTTTTAGTCATTTTAATTTGTGCCATACAAAGTCAATGATGCTCAAAAGACTTCCCAATCATGGCCCGGGCACCAAAGTTATGTGACGGCAGCTCGACATCCTCAATTGAAATGCAGCACTATTCCATCTATGGTCTATTCCATCTACCACCATTTTGAAGGACCTCTGATTGTACTGTATATGCAATAATTTCTCTTCTACATCTCTCTCCCACCCCCACCCCCACCCCTTATCCCCACCCCCATCCCCTCAAGGAGAAGTATTTTCTCCTAGTTCGTCCTTAGTGGGCTCCAGTTCCTCCAGGAGCAGCTTCGGTCCCCACATGGCCCAAGATCTCACTCAGACACTCTCCAAACATGCCAACAGGTTTTCCCAGCAGGTGAAATCCCCCGTCAACAATCCTTACCATAGCATTTATATAATAAACACTTGCCATGGCGGATAGTGTAAGGGTTAACAATAATAAAAACGTGCCCATTGACACATGCTTTAGCTATAACAATGTTATTTTTATTATTCTAGTGTAAAAACAAATATAAATAAAAAAAGCATTAGCATGCATTTCCTATCCCACTTCTAATCCAGTTCCAGCACCTGATATTTAATCCCATTGTGTTTTTGTTGCAGGTGCAGACATTTGAGGACCTATTGAAGCGCGGGAGACTCAAACCGTTTGAGCAGATGACGGTAATAACAGCCGTTCGGCTCAGGCCAGCGTCTCTAATCCTCTTTCAAAGAGCCCCTCTGACAGATGGCCACCTCAGAGCCTAGTGGATGATGAGATACTCTCTTGCAGGGCGTCGCCCACCTGGCTCAGGGACTTGACTCTGTAGAGCGGGGTTACCTGATGGCAAGGGACGAGCACAGACTCCTCCAGCATGGCGGGGCACAAATAGGTCCCTTCGACCCCAATAGGTGAGGATTGCTTGGAGGGAGGATACGACTGTGTTTGTTAGGATCACCATTAGCTAACGTAATGATGGCTAACTCCTCCTGGGGTCCGACACAAAATGCATGCATATAACACACAGGAATTCAGTTGTAGACATTACAGTAAGACTACAAATTACTTTATTAAAATAAGGATGCATACTATCTCAACAAGCATACATTTTAAAAATGTTTTGTCGTCCTCTTTCTGTTCAGTCATTTAATTGCATTTAATGTATTAGAATTTCTTTCTTAAAATCGGATTTAGTATTTATTTTACAAATGTAATTTGGTAGAGCATTCCTTTACTGTGGTAAAAACCCCCAACTGAGATGCGTATTCCATATAAGCTTTATGTCTAAAGAATTCTCCTAAAACCCGAATAATAAAGGCATATCCTGTGACTTAATTGGAATATGCTACATTCACAATGAGACTTTATTTGGAATACAAAAACTGAGTATATATTTGTACATGACACATACCAAATAGTGGATTATTAGTGTAAACACTGTTACTTTAAAAGGCCAATACTTTATGTGTTCATCTGTCTGTATAATACCTGTCAACATTGGGATTTGAAATTAAGGGACATTTTCCGGCACAATCATCCATCCTTGTTAAATCACAAGAAAACGAATTTCCAATAAAAGTAGCAAGCATTAGCCTTGGATGGATGTATTAGCCTATTTAAACTAGCTCCAAAAGTCTCTAGAAGTCGCCAGTTGACGTCATGCACTGATTAGCATATTGAAAACGTAACAGCGTACTAATTTGCATGAAGACTATTAGTTGTGTCCAGAGCCTAGATACAACTCTGTTGAAATATGACTCTGGTTGTGTCGAGGTCCGGCATTTATGCCTAGGCTACGTTCGCCAGATTTTATATATGCTTAGACGCGTCAAGAAATTTTTTTTTTTTTTTTAATTTACGAGAGATTTATGGGAAAATGATCAAACAGGAGGACAGTAAAATACGGGAGAATCCCGGGAAAAAAACGGGAAGGGTGACGGCTATGGTCTGTATATCCCTCAGTTAAAAGTGTGTGTGTGTGTGTGTGTGTGTGTGTGTGTGTGTGTGTGTCAGGGAGTTGGAGGGGCTGATCTTCCAGTGTGGGATGCGGGTAGAGGAGCTTAAGGACTTGGCAGAGCAGGTGAATCGGGGCCAGCCAGTCCCACAGTCCCCTCCCTCCCCACCGCCTCACCCCTCAACACCCTTGCCCGTGCCCTCTGAGAGGAGAGGGGCTACGCCCCACCCTGAGGTAGTAACCTTACTGGCAGGCGTTGCTCATGTGAGGGGTCGTGTGTTGTAATGCAAACCTTCTTAAGAGGTCTGGTAGTCTAGCTACACATATACTGTAGCGTTTTAATTTTTAGTTTTGTTTTAACACCAAGTAACCTATTCTAAGATAACGTTATTTTGTATTGTCTTCTCTCTCTCCTGCCCTCTAGAGGTCAGTGTTGTCATTGCATTTTCAGTTTGCGTGGAGCATAAACTCATTCACAACATGCCTCAGAGGTTTAACGTCCAATTAATAAATAAATGCTACTGGGAACATATTTACCGTGCGTGTGTTTATTTTGGTTAACTGGCAAAGAAAATAGTCTGCGCACAGCTGCTCCCTAAAATGTGGATTTAGATCCAGATGTTAATCAGCGTTTCTTCTCTGAATGTGAAAAATAATTATTGTTCTAATTTAGGACAACACTGGATATAAAATGTTTTATTATTATTATTATTATGTTTTTTATTTTGTTATTAATTAATTTATTTTTGACAGCAAATGACCTAATCTAAGAAAACAATTTTTTCTATTTGCTTCCCTCTCTTCTGCCCTCTAGAGGCCAGTGTTGCCATTTTCAGGGGCGACAGGAGGTGCGGTGGGGGTGGAGGTGAGCTCCGTCAGCGGAGAGAGTGAGGAGGAGGGGAGCCTCCAGCCTCGCAGGTCTGTGGACAGCAGGAACACACTGGTAGAGGCAGACTCAATGGACCCCCTCATGGACCAGTGAGCAATACTTGGTTATTTTGGATGGACAATAGTCCATCACTAGTGAGAGGTGTTGTGAAATGTCTTCTGCTTCCATGCTTTACGGTAATAAATAAGATATTACCAGCGACACTATATATGAAGACTTTGCTGTTGCCGTGCAGCATGGGGTCCTGTGTTTGCTGTTGTTTGGGATTACTAGTCTTGCAAAGACAGCTTTTACGTACGTAAAGTCTGGGACACATCACTGGCTAGCTGCGTCAGTGCCCGCCTACTTGACAAGCGAGGTATTTTGATTGACATGCACGACGACCAACTATGTAAGTCGGTGACCAAGTCGGCCGTTAAACTTGCAATTAATTTGTTGGAAAACTAGATAGGACTAAGGCTGCTTACAGGTGTTGTAAATGTAAAATGTACTTAAAATAAATGTTTAATTTTAAATTGTTGTATAAATCAGTGGACTAGCCTTGCACCGGAAATTACAGATACATACTTGTGAGTGACAGTGCTAACAGCCAATTAAATCGACCATATCACTCCCCGAAGGTCAGAGAGTCCCGTGTCGCGTCTACGGGGGGGTCTATGCATCAGACGTTCAGCACAGAGTTTCTTATGTGACGTAGTGTGTATGAAGAGGCTAACTATGGGATTACCAGTGACGGCTCCGCCTTCTTCCATCTTTCCCCATCAAGCTACCAAAAGTTCAAAGAGTTCCCCAACCTGGACAAGAATCTGAAGGAGGTGCTATTCCCCGCTTGGCCAGCAGAGGGCGTGCAGCCACATGCACAGGAGGGAAAGAAACCAGAACAAGAACCTGGAAGGACGGTTCTCCATCATAATCTTCCACAGAGGTGTGTCACATGGCCTACTTTGAATGTAGGGAACAGAATGCGTGCAATTTTGTTTATATTATTATTATTATTATTATTATTATTATTATTCAGTGCCAAAAATGCAGCCTTGACTTCACCAGCATTGTTTGCCAAAATAATCCTGCTCTTTTGCAGCCACAGAAATGCCAAGTCAGGTTACCGTGACGCCCCTGCAGTTCCGACCGCTAACGCCCAGACCAGCAGATCAAGCCCTGCCTCTCCTGGACTGCAGGCCCAGCGCCCTGCCCACCGCGCTGGTGTCCCTAGTGGCCATAGGAGGAAGTCCCACAGCAGCAGCATGACCAGCCTAGGGACGAGCAAGAGGACGGCGTCCAAACTGCAACCGGGCAGCACCGGAGTGCTTTCTCAGGTTCCTTTTGTCAAGTTGTTGTTGTTATTATTGTTTTTTGGTTATTGTTGTTAGTATTATTATTATTATTATTATTATTATTATTATTATTATTAATACTCCTCCTCTCCAGGATGGGATCATCTCACCAGAGACAGACAGCGGATTCATCGGCTCAGAGTGCGGCCGGCACACTCCTGCCGCAGTGGCGAGCCCCCTCCACCAGAGGGCGATGGAGAGGTAAGGATTTTTCTGCTCTATAAACCTCTCCTGGCGCTACACATCCCCCACCACACACACACACACACACAGATGGTTTATTGATAGGATGCTGAGGCGTGCGTGGAGAAACCTGGCGTGTCACTGCATGTGCTGACCCCCCCCTCCCCTCTTTCCCTGGTGCTGCAGTGGGTCAGGAGGACCTCCAGGGAGGAGAGTCTCTGCAGGAGGGTCGGTGCCCTCCACGTCTGCGGGGCCCGTAAACCACGGCCAGACCCAGGGGCCGGCCGGCACCGAGACCAGGAGGGGTTCTGCTACAGCCTACCACTCCACACAGAACTGGCCCTCACAGACCGTCCACCTCCCAGCTGCCAGTGGGAGCAGGGAGTGTGGGCTTGAAGGTGAACACTGTGTGTGTGTGTGTGTGTGTGTGTGTGTGTGTGTGTGTGTGTTTGTGTGTACCTCCTTTAAGTTGGCACCCCATTTAAGAATGTGATTGAAAGTATTTTGATTCGTTTGTGCACGCAAAAAAGCTATAGTGCACAAACTGTTGGAAATTCAACATTGCGTTGTTTGCAATGGTGTGACGTCCTCAGCCTCCTATAAACATCGTTTGTAATTCATCACGTTCGTTAGTGCATCATCTGTGCACATTCTGTGCAAACAAAACAAACATTACACATCATTATTTTAAGTTTCAGAGGTTCATTTTATGTAAACAAATCCCGTAATTGTCCTTCCGTTTGACTCGCACTGGAATGCGCTGAATCTCTTTAAACGTGTTTCTCTGAAACTGTTTGCTTATATTTATTGTGCACAAACTAATCAAAACACGTTTGTTCACATTCTTGTCAAATGGGGTGCCAACTTCACGGAGGTTGTGCGTGCGTGTGTGTGTGTGCGTGGGGCACAGAGTACATTAGGTTTTCCTTAACCTTGCTCACACTCTAAATGGCTGTGATTTTATATAAATCATGTGACTATATGATAATATAGGACTGTACTAAAATACACCAGTCCATTTTCAGATCCAATCATACCCATTATGCATGCACTGATACCATTGGCTAACCTTCCTCCCCGTGTACCCAGCTAATTCTGTGTTGCAAGAGGAAGTAAACGAGCGGCTTCTCCGTAGCCGCCACGGCCCCTCCCGCACTGCACCTTATCGCCATGACAACCCCCTCGGTGTAAATCGCAAGTGAGTTTCTCTGGCAGCGGCTGCCATGGCGTCGATGGTAGCAAACAAAACACTGATTTATATTCAGAGACTACAAGGCCCGAGAGAACACGAGCTGCTGTGGTGCAAAAAAACAGAATGTTCTAGAGCCGAAATGTAATCACCGCTAAGCAGTCTGTTGAGTCCATAAGAGTAGCCGTGTGCGCACCAGAAAACCCCAGTAAAAGTACAAATAATAAACTAGCTTGTTCTAATTGAATAGCTTGTTAGCTTAGTGTGTGTAAACTATTACCAGGTTCTGATCACGGATAACACAAATGTATACATCCATTAGTAGTAGTAGTAGTAGTAGTAAGTAGTAGTAGTAGTATGTAGTAGTAGTAAGTAGTAGTAGTATGTAGTAGTAGTATGTTAAAACTGATATTTTCTGGAACTTTTGGGACCAAAATTGTTCAACCTTGTATGGTACTGAGATGTACATGTGTTAGTTTTCCTGACTCCTCACATCATCATCATCATCATCACAGCATGAATGATTCTATTGTTATATGTATTTATTTACAGATGTGGCTGCTAGTTAAAGGGGTTGCGTATAAGGAGGTATATTGTTTTGTTTCCTGCATGGCGTGTTTTGGCCCCAGATAGATGTGAAAAGCAATTTCTCCAACGTGTGGGTGTGATTATGTGTTATGAGTCACACGGTCAGCTTTCTGGGATATTTTGAGTCCCTCCATTGTGTTGCCTTTGTGAAATCAACTTTGATATATATATATATATATATATATATATATAGGCACCAACACAAGCATGTGTATCTGGAAAAAGTGTTCATATTCGACAGGTCTCTCTCATGTGTGTGTGTGTGTGTGTCAGTGATGCCATCCAGAGCCTTCATGCGGAGGTGACCAGACTGAAGGAGAGGTTGGAGAGCAGTCTGAGACATGTGCGTTCTCCTGGTTCAGCACAGAGCGGACACACAGCCCGTCACACCTCCACGACCCACGTCAGGTTGGTGTTTGCCCTCCACAATACCTCTGTCTCGGCCAGCCTTTGTTCCAACTGGTCATGAACTGTCTGGAATATCATGGAATCTTAAAATAGTCTATTCCAGACTCGATAATCGTATGGGTCAAATCATGGAATATCGGGGAATTTGGTTTGTAGCATGTTTACATTGTAGCTTCCATTCATAAACATTTTGTTTTGCTATTCACATTACCTGAATTACATTTTTGAGACGTCTCACCAAATATTGAAATAATTGGTTTGAATGTTTACATACAAACCAAACAAGTACACAAAATAACCACATTTATTTTCAGTTTGTGTAAAAGGGACATAGGTTGTGTAAATTCAGATTTATAGTCCATAAATGTCAGTTTGACATTTGACTTGGAGTGGGAGCCCAGACTATAGTCTAGTATTAGAACGCACAGTGGCGGTTGGAGATACAAGCTGCACCATCTAACCAAACCTGTCGGTTAACCTGTCCTCCTTGATTACTGGGACGTGACCAATCCCTGGACAAGCATTGACGTTTCCGTAAATGTTTAATTTGACACTACATGTAATTAACTGTGTACCGTCCACTACAGCACTGTATATTGAAAGATCTGTGCTCTGTGTTCACCCCTCAGGGCTGGCCAGGAGGAGGAGGAGAGGGACATGATGATCACCGGGACAGGGAAAGACCGTCCACATAGGCCGGCGCAGAAGATGAGGTCACCTTCTGCAACGAAACACCAGCGAAGACCAGCCACCTTAGCAGGTCAGTTTATTTGAATGTGAACCTTTTTAACATAACCATCCTCTGTAATGATGACGATAGCAGAGCAACTGTCTTTGGATCAGCGAAGCTGCATACATGTATCTATTTAAGAAACGAATGTAGGATAGGTTCGTTATTATGGTAGAGGGCTCACAGCAGAAAGGTTAGGGGTTCGACTTGGCATGCTCGTCTTAACGTGCTGGTGTACAAGTTTATTTTTATCAACGAATAAGAAAAACCCTCGTTTTAAAATGTAGCAGTATACGTGTGGACATAAGGTTAGATGTCTCCCTGCTCCAAAAGCTTCAAATGAATGTGTCCTAAATATTCATGATAACAAGCTATTCATTTGAATCAGCTGTGTTGGAGCAGGGAGATGTCTAAAAAAAAAAAAAAGAGGGTTAATGTGTTTTCCCCAGGCACAGATTCAGAGCAGCACCGCCCTACGCCTCAACCACAGCGCTGCAGACATGAGCCTAGGGTTCCTCCAGCTCAGGGTCAGTCCTGCGCTCTTGGTGGGGAGATCTCAAGGCCAAGCACCAGTAAGAATGCAGTCTTGGCCTATTCCATCTGTCCATCAGCACTACGTCACATAAGCAACTCTGTGCTGCTGAAAGTCTGATACATAGACACCTACTGTACAGACTAGGCATGTCAGCCCTATCAGGAAGGGGGTAGTATATTTGTATTGGCTGTTACTATTGTCACATTAGAAGACTGTATGTAATGCGTGCATTTCATTTCATTTACTATTTTAGGGTATACGATAGTTAAACTTTCTGTTTTGGGCAGGGTACATACGATAGTTTTACTTTCTGTTTTGGGCAGGGTACTGTATATACGATAGTTTAACTATCGTATACACAGTACCCTGCCCAAAACAGGGTAGGGTATTTGCATGCAGAATTACCGCTTTGCTTTCTGCCACCGTCAAATCACTCTTGGCATACTTTCATGTTTGACCTTCTGTGACTATAAATAATAAATGATGTGCTATGTAGCATGATGCATGTGTGTCTTGACAACAGCTCGGCTCATTCTGTGCCTTCAGGGACCATATCACAATATGTAATATACAGTATAAAGTGTTCGAATACCCTGACCAGAACATCATTGTACCTGCCAGTTGAGAGCAACTGCATTCAGCAAAAGCTGTATCACCATTTTGCCTGAATGCATATTGGAGGCTCATGATTGGACAAGGCACAGATGCACAATGCATGCACAAGTATTATAAAATGAGTGTGCTTGTGTGTGTATGTTGCAGGGCAACATTCTGGCCTATCCACAGCTCCATCAGAACCGTTAGATGAGGCAGACAGCAGAACCCGTCCGAACCCCGTATGTCCACATTGTTCTTCCTCTACTCATCCTGGACTTCCCACACGTAAGGAACCTCTCTCACTGTGGGGATTAGGCATTGCTAGAACCACGTGGATTCACAATGTCTTGTCATTGCCTACAATACTGGGTCAGTCTCTTGAGTCTGTATCAGAGGGTTGTGTGTTTTAATGTTTAGATCCAGGAGGGGGCAGCACCGAGCCCGTCCACACATGTGCTCATCATTGTCCTCTGTGTGGGCAGCCGAAGCACTGCAGGAGTACAGGCATTGAGCAAGGTTAGAGGTTGGGTGTTGCGTGTCAGTTGAATTGATTTTCCTATGACGTCCTGTTTAAAGGTGGTGTAGGCTATGTGTAGTGCATACAGCCACGCTAGGGATGCATATATGGCTAATCTTCTAGCCTATAAATACAAATGTTTAGCGTCCTAGACATAAACTTTGTCTTGTGTTCTGAATGGCAGGCACCCCCATTACAGGATGTATTGAACAGAAGTATTAAGAGACATTTCACAGTTTGTTTCACTGTTTAGATGCAATACAGGTATATGCTACATCTATTATACAGTATTGTATATGCATCTTTGTGTACGCATCTATGCTGTTAATGCAAGTAAATGCAACATCTTTCCAAAGTCAATGAGTAATCGTATTAAATTTCAGTATGGACCAAAATATAATATTTTAATATATGATTATTACTTTTTCCATAATCCGGCAGCCCTAGTAGGTAGATATTTTATGAATCCCCTTAGGGAAATTCAAGTACACAGAATGTTAGCTCATACTGTTAGCATACACATACATTGACAAAGCATAGATTAAAGACATGCATGAATGAATTGACTGAATAAGATGAATAACCACTTACTGACGGGGTATAACAGACCCTAGGAGACAGATGGGTAGGGACATATAGGCTGGTAATGAGCCCGTGCTATTGGCTGTATAAAGTCTGATTGTTTACAGTGACGGCGGCCGCTTTGCGTGGGTGTCTAGCCTGCCGACAAGAGCCACACCCGGACTGGGCCGCGTCCCCCAGCAGGGGCTTGGCTGCACCTGCCCCGTCTGTGTCGGGCAGCGTGCCGCTGGTCCTCTGTGTGCCGCTGTCCCCAGCACCCGTCTTGTGAGTAAAGCCACCCTTGCTCTCCTCTCTTCTGCCTGCGGTTAACACTGCTGTATTCATATGAACAGTGCCCCTTCTGGCTATGAGGAGTACTGCACTCTTCATCCTTAACCTCCTTCAGCCTGCCTGCTGGTAACCCGTTTTCATAAGAACAGTGCCCTCTCTGGCTGTGAGTGATACTGCACCCTAGTCACTGTTGTTGTTCATCACTCTCTACCCAGGTTGAACTCCAGCCCTGCCGGCCTGAAGATAGACTCCTACCTGCAACCCTTCTACGTCTCCGTGAGTAACAGTGTGCCAGAGTCCCCGGAGGTCAGTGGCCGCGCGGAGGTCAGTGGCCGCGCGGAGGTCAGGGGCCGCGCGGAGGTCAGGGGCCGCGCGGAGGTCGGGGGCCGTGAACGAACCGTAAGGCGCTGCCGTTCCGCGTCTGCTGACGGTGGGCATAGCTCCCTGAGCAGCTCCCTGAGCAGAGCCATCCGGGCTGCCAGAGACATGAAGCACACTTCGCAACACATGGCCCGTTCCCTGGCTGGGGGACTGCGCTACCAGGACCTGCTGTCTCAGTCCTGCACCTGCTAGTGCCACCCTACCTGGAGCAGTGGGTAGAACATCTACTAGTCCCACCCTACCCTTTATGGAGCAGTGGGTAAAGTCGCTGGTTCTCAACCCCGCTGCCTCCTCCTGGCTCTGACCCTGAGCAAGACACCTAACTACCCCCGGTGGTCCGACGACGCCTTGCTGACACCACAATTTGTGTGTGAACGGGTGAATGTGAGGCAGCGCTTTGAGTGGCCGGAAATGTTTGTTCAGGTCAGAGTTCCCTTACTTCCTGACTCTTTAATAACAAAACAACAACATCATTTGACGCTCCATTGGTTTGCCATTACCCATCTCCTCGTGAGACCCCCTTTTTGGAAGGCATCTGGGTGACGTAGCCAGGAAGAGTCTTCTGTTGAGCGTACCCCGCTCAGACTACCACGGCTGTTACGTAAGCAAAAGATGAAATGCTCAGCTCATCTGCCACCCGTGTTGGAAAACCCAAGCCTAATTGAATTGAACTATTTTCTGCCCCCTTTTCATGTGGAAACCCGTATTTATATCACAGGCAAAATACTCATTTTTAGGGCCACAAAGCGCTATATAAATGCAGTCTGTTTATTATCGTCACACTGGTAGTGTTTTAAACCTCTATATGAAATGTGGTCTCAATGCATGGACAGTCTCAGCGCTGGCTGAGACTCCCCGCAACCTTTCCAACCTTTACAGGTGGAGACAGGGATTCTGGAAGCTGTGCATTCTGAAAATGGCTGCTAGCATAGAATCTGCATGGTGCTCAACATGTGAACATGCGATTGAGCAGGTAAACTTCCTTCTCAACTTTGAACCTTTCAACTTTTATTGTGTTCTAGCCCAAGCTAAGAGAGAAGCTTTATTGCACATCTGGGGTTGCAGCTAACACTTAAAATATATTACACACGGTGCGTTTTACAATATCTTGTGTACTGTATATGAATGCTATAGTGGGGTGATTCAATGCCTTTTTAAAAAGCAATCTGCTTCCCTGTGTGACCTCAAATTGTCTGTCTCAGGTCTCCTGTGAATTATTTACTTATCGCATGCTTAGCCATGAAAGGACTTTCATGATAACATCATCATGCGACTTAATTAGGTTGAAAGTGAAACGAGAACAGCACAATAGAATTGCTGCTACACTGTCTTCCGAACAAGATATATTTGTATATGTGGAATATCTTTTGACTGCACTGTTCGGGGTATGTTTGTACATCATGCAAGTAAAGAATCGTGTAGTGAGCAGACATAACTTTGTAAGATAACAAGGCACTTTCCTTGAAGAGAATTAATAATGTGCTTATTTTTATAGGTAGGCCTACTACTTTTTATAGGAGCCCATTTTTATAAATTAGTTGTTGTCAAAAGCTTGTTGCATATAGGTTGATAATATCTTATTTTCATGAATGAAATGACTAATGGACTGTAAAACAAGATTATTTTTTTCTTTTTACTTTTGTACTATGGTCATTGCTTTTATAAATATTTTTTGGATGTAATGGTAATGTCTCTCGTTCTTTGGGTTTCGATGCACCCTATTCAAGTACGTAAAGTAACTTGGAACAGGAAACTAATACTCTGTATAGGCACTTACATATGGCAGTGAAGATTACAATTGATCATTGTAATGGAAGCCAATTTATTAGACAGCCTTATTACATGGGTACACACGGAAGTATTGTTTGTGCTTCAACATTCGCAAACAGAACCCCAATAAGTTACAGCTTTAGGACAGACTAATGTTTCATTTATCAATATTTTTCTCTCTGATATATACCTTTTTGATTAAAATCATTTTAATTAACAGTGAATCCTATACAACAGCAAATGATATAGAAAAAACACAGTCAAGCGTTTGCATCACAGAAAACGCATAGTGCAATATACAACTTTTGGCCAGGAGGGAGGAGAAATACATGTAAAAAGTGGGGTTAGTAGTCATTGCAAAGCTTTTCACCATAGTGGAGGAAATTGCATCAGGAGTAAAGTATCGGACAAGAAAATAATAGATATTGTTTATTTTCCCACAGTCGATTACTAACATCTACAGCTAAAACATCACAAACACAGTGGCTTCACGTCAGCAGTTTAAATTAAATGTTTCACTACTCAACAGTCAGAAATATTACCAGTCAACAGAGACACTATAACAGCAACAGATGGCATATACACGACACTAATTAGTGCATTGCTCGGTTAAACAATGATGAGACTTAATCTGACAGGATACAATACTGAAATACAATTGGCCCTTTAATATTCTTGAAATATCTGCAAGCAATGGCCCTTTAGACACTAAAATGTGAAATCTCTCCTGACAAAGGAAAAGGTTATGGAGAGACTAAATACTTCAGGCTTAGAGGAGGGAAGGTTTGGTGTCATTTGAACAGTGCTGCTTTCGGTCAAGCCTCTGCTCTGTAATCTGTTTCAAGCACTGGTACCTTGTTATAAATGTCACATCTCCGATTCCCAAAATTCCCACACTGAATACGTACACAGAAACTGTCCACACAATGTCCAAGCATGCTACTGACAAATATCTCCAATGGGTTATCTTCTATAGTCCATCTATGAAGTATTGCATGTTGAGTGATATGATTTTTTTTTTTTTTAAATATATATTACATCATCATCATCCCTTCAAGCTACACATCCCTCCTCCACCAACAGCCAAACAAACTCACACCAAGAAGAACAACTAAAGGAACGAACATAAACCTCTACCTATCTACACATTCTAGCACATATAGCATACAATATTACATTTGGTACTTTCTGTTTTTAAATGGCCTTTTTGTTGATATTTAAACATTTTTTAAAATAAGTTTTAGTTGCATCCATTGTAAAACATGAGAATACTTGCAATGAGTTTATTTTTAATTTTTAAAACATTTCTTATTTTTTACGTTTCCAGCTAAGATTTTTTGTTTTACCTTCTCAAGCAAGATGCATACACGATCAATGGAGTGTTGGGTGGTGGGGGTGTGGGAGAGATGTGATTGGAAGATTTTAACTAGTCACTTCTTCTTCTGGTTTGTTCATGGCCTTGAGCTGTTCCAGAAGACTAGTGGGGGTGAAGATGTGTGTTGATCCTGGAGGACACACACATACACAGACACACACACGCAACACAACACACAAAGCATTAGACTCCCCCATACATGCGCAGTTACGCCACAGGTTAAAAATGTGTTTTCAGCTCTTGCTAACAATGCCTAGATGAGGGGGACTTGCTGTAATTATGGCTGACACCATGGCAGCCAAATTAATAATGCTGAGTAGCCAGCAATGAATAATGTAGATGTAGAGTGTAGAAACGATATACTGCTATAAATTATACATTATCTGGTTTAAAAGCCAAAGAATAATTGACTGTGTTTTGACAACTGAACCTTGACACAGTGGAGCACCACTGAGGAATGGGCGGCACCAAATGTTGGTCTCCGCTCAAAGTTGTCATTGCCAGGCACATTCTGCGCCATTTTAAGATTATATCTATATTGGATGGGGTAGAGGTCAAAGGTTGAGACTCTAAAGGCCCCTCCTAGAAGTGCATGCTTGCAAACGGCTGATAAATGTCACGTACGACAACGAACACTGCAACAAAGGAGTTGAAAGCAAAGAAGCCTCTATTTTGGTGAAACCATACAGGGCCGCCCAACTTAAGCTGTAGTATATTGTAAATGATGGCATAACAAAGTCAAATTGATAGTCCTGACAGCTCATGGATGAGGGAAGCCTGTTTTGACAGCTGAAGACACATTTCTGGCAATAGAACATTTAAATGGTGCCCAACCAGGAGTAAACCAAACATACATAAATATAAAATATGTGGTCTTCAAGCTATCTATCTATCTATCTATCTATCTATCTATCTAGATAGATAGATAGATAGATAGATAGATAGATAGATAGATAGA
>JAODLL010012282.1:0-25029 GCA_026546735.1 Forbesichthys agassizii | reverse complement strand
TGCCAACATTCAGTATCCCTTTAAGGCTAAGTGAATGTGCCAACATTCAGTATCCCTTTAAGGCTAAGTGAATGTGCCAACATTCAGTATCCCTTTAAGGCTAAGTGAATGTGCTAACATTCAGTATCCCTTTAAGGCTAAGTGAATGTGTTAACATTTAGTATCCCTTTAAGGCTAAGTGAATGTGTTAACATTTAGTATCCCTTTAAGGCTAAGTGAATGTGTTAACATTTAGTATCCCTTGAAGGCTAAGTGAATGTGCTAACATTAAATATCCCTTTAAGACTAATTTATTGCTTCCCACAGAAACAAGGAGAGGTGAGCAAGGCTGCATCGGCAGACAGCACTACAGAGGGAACAGCTGACAGCTTCACTGTGCTTTCTTCTAAGAGCCTGTTCTTAGGCCAGAAGGTATGTCTTACTGGAAAGCATCTGCAGCAAACTGTGTTCATTTAAACCGTTTAATTTAAAGCTGAACTATGTTGCAACAGAGCCAGCCAGGTGCTGATGCAGTTTTGAATAACTAACTGTGAATAGTATACGTTTAAGGGATATTAAAGAAAAATCTACATTAGGCATGTCAGCAACTACAGTATAGCAAATTGACTTTGACTCATTAAAGGTGCTATACTGTATATGTATAACATAGTGTGTCTGGTCCACACACAAGCCAATAGGCTACTTAAATGATCTGTTTATAACACCAAGGCAAGAATACCACAATTCAACTGCTGCCAACACCTGAGAGCAGACAACACTGCCATTTTATAGTATTCCTGCGTGACTGGTTAGTTTTGAGCAAGACTATCCACAAGTAAACAGCCACAGTCAGCCAAACAGTATCAATGGCATATGGAACGGTATTCTATGGTTTGTAGGCAACTGCAATGTGTCAGAGGCAGAGTGCAGGCCAGACAAGAAACAGGAAAAACCAGGTGATCCATGAACAATCCTTGCACGGTGTATAATACACACAGGAGGCAACCCGACAGAAAACAGAAACACATGCACACGGTCGCAGTGTGGAGAAACAGTAAAAGGAAGATGGAACACATGATAAACCTATAGGCTACCCTCAATTTGCATTTAACGGTTTACTTAAGGGTCCAGAAGACATTTTGAGTAGGCATCAAACATAATTCATTTAGGCTGTACTCACATCTGTATCATATCCAGCAGTAGTGTCTCCAGAGCATTGGGCATAGATAGCAATCTGGCTGTAACTATGTCTTGTAGGCTATATGAATACTTTAGGCTATAGTCTTAGTAGAACAATGTTGGTGTAATTAACAGATTTGACAAAAATCTAAGTTTTATAGCATATTACTGTAGGCTACATATTCTCTCAACTTGACTTCCTTGTGCAATCAGCACTCATTTTAAAATACGTTTCTATGAAGTGATTCCAATTTATTGTATATTTTAATGTATTTGTGTAATTAGCTGGAAAGAAATATTTTTACGGGTTAGGGTTAGCAAGCAGGAACATTAGCTCTCATCCATATAGATTTTTTTTTTGTTGTATTGGTTAGGGGCAATACAAAGTGGTTATACAAGGCTTGCAGGCTGGCTGTGGCCATCTGTTCATTTAAAAAAATATCTCTACAACACAGTACATACAGGTCTTTGCAACTGTATTGATTTATGGACATTTTAATGGAACATTACATTTTAGCTAGTGGATAGATTATGTTACATGGCCTTAAACTCAAGAGAATGTATTCATTGGAAAGATAAAGGTAATTTTATAGACAGTTTTGCCTCAGTTGTAAACCAGAAAGGTACTGTAGATTAGGTAAGTAAACAGACACTGTAGCTGCTAAAATCAATTGAATATAATGACCCAGATTAATTATCCCTCTGACTGTACAGTTTATTTTTTATAGTATACATATTGGATCAGAACAAGTACTCATCCAGGTTTACACGGTTATTTACCCAGACACACACTTGCACTGAAATGCATGATCAATGCTTTAAAACGGTAATTAGACAGTCCTCATTCACGTCTATCCATCACAAACAGTATTGTATCTGTCAGCTAATATACACAGTAATTCCTGTACACTGCACAGTTTATTGTTCGCTTATTATTTATAGTTGCAAAAGCAATTGGGTAAGAAATGCCAAATGTCTCAAATCCTGTTTTCAGGGAAGCGTCTGTCCTTCCTAGGAATGGCTGAGCCCTTTGTGTTTCACCTTAGTTGGCACCCTAGGTGTGTGGCTGATTCTTGCTTCTAACCTTTACTCCTACCATGTAAAGGGTACCCAGACATTAAGTTTTTAAGGGACGTGAATGCTGCACCTCCGTCTGTCTGCTAAGAGAGTCTCTTCAGTTAAAATAAGTGAAATAACTACCGTACTATAACAGATGTACATCGTACATTGCAATTCGACACAGTGAGCATTGCACCGGAGATGTTCGGTGTTAGACTACAGTAGTAATAAGGCCAAATTGGTATCCCTTAGCATGTCTCTTTCTTTTCTTATAACTGCTTTGCTTCCTCCTTCCTTCTTTGCCCACTCTTACCATTGCATGCCTCTCTCCTTACGCCTGCCCCCCCATTTCCTCCTCCCACCCTCCGCAGCTCAACCTTATCCACAGCGAGGTCAGCAACTTGGCTGGCTTTGACGTGGAAGGGGTTATCAACCCGACTAATGGTGATCTTGACCTTAAAGATGATCTAGGTGAGCCTCCTCCCCTGCCTCTATGGCCCAGCGTGGGTTAGCAACAAAAATCCTTGACGGTTCAATGACTCCACACTGTAAAATGTAACCAGGGACCTCCGCCTGCTCTTCTGCTCTATTGAAATGCAGTGGTCTACCAGGGGTAGCCACTGATAGCTCTAAAATTTCAGTCCATCTTAAAAAAAATGTTATGTAAACTTCAATCTGTGATTATAAATAAAAAACATAATAATGAAACAGGTTTTTGGACAGGCATCTAAATCTAGTCATTACCCTACTTTACTCGGTGAGTATTTTCATCAAGGTTTCTCTGCAGTTTAATGTATTTATTGCTTTACACGGGGGTGGGCAAAACGTAGCCTCAGCTTCAGTTTAATTTCGCCGTGAGAATCAGTCTGGAAAGCCTCGGAATCATTTTGAATGTGTCCGAGTAGCAACTGAACTTCCCAATCAGCGTTGTGTTACGCGTTGTGTGGTTTAGGTTTGCCGACAATGAAAACAACCAGATGGTTCATCCAATCATTTGCCAAGTATTTTTTTGAAAGAACCTGCCCTTTACAAACAGTTTAAATGTGCGGCTCCCCAGATGGAGTTGTGACAACAATCCATCTAGCATGTCAGGTTATGAAAAAAAAACGTGTGGGCTTGTGAATTGTTCGAAAGCCGAAAAAGGCAGCACTTATAAAATATATATTTTTTAAATATTATCTTAAGAGCTCAAGAAGTGAATTATTTTTTAATGTTGTGATAACAAAACCAGTTTTCTCTAGATAACAAGTTCAAAGTTTGTTAACCACAAACTCAAATAAAAGGTGGTTTCCTCCTATTACTTCTAATTGTCAGATCAGGAGTGCCTTGGCAGCATGCATAGACTGAGTCTTAACAATTGTAGTGCTACTTAAATCTGAAAATGACAGGATCTTCCATTGAATAGTGCATCATGCCTTTGGTTATTGTTGGGCCACATCACGCCTAAAATCAGGTGTGGTCATATGAGGAAACAAGCTTTGTTATCTTGATATAAAAAATATATATATATTATTTTATGTTCTTTGTCCGATACTCCTATTTTTCTTGCTCATAATGTATATTTTTGCAAGCTATGAAATGCATTGTGGTTTAGTCACATATCAAATGGATTTTGCCTAATAAATTAAATAAACAGCAATTTTTTGATCACAGTAAAATAATGTGGAGTCATTCAAGGATTTAATCAATTATCATTATTCAAAAATGTGTTGTTTTTTCCCCTATATTTCACACCATCTAAATGTTTTATGGTGCATTCCAGCTCTTCCACAGTGCAGTTGGCTTTCAAAACGCAGCATTCAAATAAGCACTTAGACCAGGTCAAATATTTGTCTTGTACAAATGATCGGAAACTTAAACTACAATCTTTGACACTTGCTGTTTACAGCCTTGATGTGATGTTGGTGGCCTGGAATGTGTTCATAATATACTTTTTGTTCCTCAATTACCTATTCCTGAATGCAGGATTGTACATCTACCAGTCAATAATCTAAATAAATGGTTTGTTGTATGCTAATGAAAGGGCTGCCATTTAATATATATGGATGATTAATAAATGCAAGGTAAAACTAGCTGTCTAATCCTGCTTTCTGATTGGATAATCAGATATTTTTGTTCCAAGTTGCCTACTTCCTGTTTCCTCTGATGTTATCAGAAAATATGGAATGCACTTATTTTTTCTCCTTTCATCCTCAATTTTTATACATTTCCACCTTTTTTTACATATCGTTTTTCTCACAATTCATTGTGTTTTACCGCCATGTTGTTTGCGTGTTGTTCTTGTTGTTGATGTTGTTTGTAGTTGCAAGTTGTCCAAGCTGATATTTCCATCGTCCAGAGTGACGCTGTCGTTCACCCAACCAACTCCAGCCTCTATGCAGGTGGTGAAGTAGGTAATGGAGCCCTTACCACCACTGAGACTCACTCTCTTATATCTTTTCTCTTTTGTTTCCACTTAATACAAATGTTCATATTCAAATTATTTATCAATAATAATAATATGTAATCAATGGACACATTTCAAAATGTACCTATGATGTATCCTCTTCACTGGACAACAATCATCAACCTGAATTTCACTTTGAGGTTGACTATTGCCTGCCGAAGATGATATTTTAACAACCAAAAAAAAACAACAGAAAAATGTGTGGCCGTTTGCAATTGTTACCGCTGTTGGTATTAAATTCACATAATTCAGCTGTGCCGTTTTGCATTGAAGACATTTGGCAAAATAATACTTTCATATACATTTAAAAAAAAAAAATTTTTTTCATACAAACACATTACTAGAAAAAAAGGCACATAGTCATCGCAACAGCCATGGAGACTGTTAAAGGGGAATTCTGGACAATTCATAGCTGAACTTAAATTTCCCATCTATCCCAACTTTTAAGTTTAATTTTTTGACTAAAATCTAATCAAACTCTTCAGTTTAAAGTTTAGGGAATCGCCACTGTTGAGACTCCATAGATAACAATGGAAACAAACATGGCTTTGAAAAAACACAATCTAACTCACCCAAACCTTTTTTTAGTCCTTACAAAGACATGTTTGTAGTTTGTTGTTTTTATGAGATTCAAACACACACATTTGTAACAGCACTTTGCACTTACAATACACATCCATATCTCATTATGATACTCGCAGAAGTTCAGAGAACTGGCGCGGTGAAATAAGCATGTTCGCTGCCAGATTCTTTAACTGGTGTATGTGTGTGTGTGTCCGTCTGTCTGTCTGGTGGTTTGTCTGCATGGCCATTACCCCAGCTGCCCTCTCTCTCTGCCCACAATATACAGGCACAATCTGACCTCAGCCATGTTTTGCTCCTACAGGCACAGCCCTTGAGAAGAAAGGAGGTCAAGACTTGACTGATGCACTCCAGGAGTTAAGAAAGAAAAATGGCCTCCTAGATGTTGCTGGTGGTGAGTACATGGAATGGACAGTTAAGGCTAAATCGTTAGATATTCCACCTCGTTGGGTGCATCTTAATAAATTTGAATATTGTGGAAAAAGTAAGTAATTTCAATAATTCAATTGACAAAGTGAAACTCATATCGTGGATTAATTGCACACAACGTGACATAGTTCAAGCCTGTATTTAAAAAAATATATATATATTGATTACTATTTTCAACTCATGAAAACCCCATATTCAGTATCTCAGAAAATGTGAATATTGTGAAATAGTGCAATATTTTAGACCTAAGGTGTCACACTTTAATTGTCTTATTAACTCAAAACCCCTGCAAATGTTTCCTGACTCTTTAAAACCAGAGCCTTGAGGGAATTGTCAAGCGAAGGCCATTCAGTAATTTGGGGGAGCTTCACAAGAAATGGACTGAGTCAGTGCATCAAGAGCCACCACGCACATGCTTATCAAGGAAATGGGCTACAGCTGTCGCATTCCTCTTGTCAAGCCACTCCCGAACCAGAGGCAACATCAGAAGTGTCTTACTTGGACTAAGGAAAAAAGTAATTTTCTCAGATGAAAGTAAATGTTGCATTTTATTAGGCAATCAAGGTCCCAAAGTTTAGAGCAAGAGTGGAGAGGCACAGAATCTAAGTTGCTTGAAGTCCAGTGTGATGTTTCCACAGTCAGTGATGATTTGGGGAGCCATGTCATCTTCTGGTGTTGGTCCACTCTGTTTCATCAAGTCCAGAGTTAACTCAGCTGTCAACCAAGGAAACTGAAGAGCACTTCATGGTTCCTTCTGCTGACAAGCTTTATGTAGGTGCTGATTTCATTCTCTAGCAGGACTTGGCACTTGACCACACTGCCAAATGTTCCAATACCTGGTTCAGTGACCATGGGATTACTGTGCTTGATTGGCCAGCAAACTCTTCTGACCTGAGAGGAAGATGAGAGACACAAGACCCAACAATGCAGATGAGCTCAAGGCTGCTATATAAGCAACCTGGGCTTTCTTAACACCTCAGCGGTGCCACAGGCGATCGACTCCATGCCACGCCGCATAGATGCAGTAATTCATGCAAATGGAGCCCCAACCAAGTACTGAGTGCTTGTACACATTTTTCAGAAGGCCGACATGTCTATTTTAAAATTTGTTCACTGGTCGTATGTCATTCAAATGTTCTGAGATACTGAATTGGGGGTTTTCATGAACTGTAAACCGTAATCATCCAGATAAAATAAATATAGGCTTTAATTATTTCACTTTGTGTGTTATATTTGAGTTCCACTTTGTCAATCTTAATTATAGAAATTACTTAACTTTTCCAAAATATTAAAATGTATTGAGATGCACCTGTAGCTATTCCAGCTCGTCTTAAAGGTAAGATAATACACTTTTTGTAAAATTCTCCAAATATCTCCTCGCATTCTGCTAGCTGACCGTTCTCTGTAGTGCTTTAGCCCTGTCTCTGTAAAGAGGAAAATTAACATTAAACAACAATGCCACTTGGCTTTGCAATGCGTTTCAATGTGTAGAGCCGAGCTTCTGAGGTTGTTTGATTTGAGCTCGAAGTTGGCAAGCATTCTCGAGAGTGACTGACCCTGCCTTTTAATTTATATAATTAATACTCTCATATTTCCATACAAGGCCACTTTCGCACCACAAGAAATTGGCTTCGGAACTTCAGCCCAACACACAATGTCCAATGAATGTGTTTTGGTTCTTTTAACACATTGCAAAAAAAACCAATAGCTATGACGTTCCATAACTATTTCAAAATGTCAGACATTCCTGAGACATGATAATATTTATTCTGTGATCAACAGAGCGTCATTTGTATACAGTGTTGCAATTCATTCATGCGTTTATGGGAGAATAATGTGAATGTCTGTCAATATGACTGGCCTTGTGAGACCATCCTGATCATGCAAACGTCCCGATTACTTTGGTTGATGCCAGCAGCAAAGTGCCTGTGTTTGGAAATGGACTCCACGTGGGACCTGAAGGTTGAAGGTGGTCCAATCCCCTGCTAATGGTTTGGTTGACACATAATTGGCACCACCTCTGTCAGGCTACATGCTAGTGGAGAGTTTCCAGATTGATGTGCAGAGCGGCACATATCACGTAGCTTGCAGTCAGGCTGTACTCACTATAGAGTTTAAATAAAGTCACACATGCAGAAAATCATTTTATATGTTAAGTAAGTTGCATAAATACTATGAAAAAACGTTTGAATTATATATTACAATGCCGGGCCAGCCAAGCCTGAGAGGGATTCTGAACATCTGGATTGCCCAAAAATGCTATTTGTCTCTCTCATCCTCTCTCTATCCCTATTTTTTTTTTCTCCCTTGACCTGAACCTGTACAAAACATCTGTTTGCCAGTACATACGTTATTTAGCCTTACTCTGCACATTTTTGCTTTCGGGGCACAGGTAACTGTTATTATTGCAGTAAGCCTAAATGTTAATTTACAGTATTAATTAAAAGCCCAGTAGTGGGAGATAAGCATGTATGTTTTCAAACTTAAGGATGAACACTTGCTTTATGGATTACATGTTATTCAGTTAAAGAGGTGAGAGGCTAAAATTATTGATTTTAAATTGTACATAAAAAAACCAAAACAAATACAGCATTTATATTTGTTGCACACTGTCCACTTTTTGTTAATGTTTTTCAATGTAAAAACGAGGAATAAGCAAATGTATTTGAAGGCTGAGAGTTGGCTTTATTCTGTATTTTTCTGTAGCTTTATGTTTGCAGTAAGTATGTGATGCAAATAGGCACTGGTAGTTGTGGACCCAAACCACATTGCCTTATTTCAAGTGATGCTAAAGAGCATTTTTTTCTTTATTTCGTTGTGGTCTGGCGTGCTCAGTTCTATTTTACGCCCTCCCACAAGTGCATTCAGATAGTATTCCTCTCTTTCCAACACCAAGAGCAACTGAAACTGTCCAATCATCCTATTTCTATTTTCCCTATAAGGAGATCACAAGGGGAGGTCCACTCTCCACTCCGTCTCCCTGCGCCATCTGGAAATCAGAGTCTTAGGCTTGGAACCTGTTAGCCGGTCCGGTCCAGGCACATGCTAGCTGGGGGCTAATGACTTGTGACTGGTGGGCTTTCTTACTTCACAGCAGTGGGGATGGGGGGGGGGGGCTGCTTTGGTGGCGTAAAGAGTTTTTTACTGCATGCTGTTTGATGGAGAGAAAATCTAGATTCCTAAAGTCCACAGCCCAATGATGTATCTCAATTTCACCCAGAAGTGGCCGTTACGTTAACTCTCTCTCTCTCTCTCTCTTTGTCTTCCCCTTGATCTTCCACTGAGCTCTGGGCTTTACTCTGGCTGTCTGGAGAAGTGATTCCTCCAGGCCACCTCTATGTGACGCTCTGCTCCGACACTGTTAAAGGCAGTCATACAGTCATTCTCTTAACGCTTGCTAAATTCCAGCTCAAATCAAAATCGTATTCCTCTGCGCCCTCCGACGCTGCCCCACACATTGAAACCCATTGTGAAGCAAAGCGCAGTACCACGTCTTTGTTGTTGTGAGCGGTGTTCGCCACTTTGTGTTCCTATTGACAGAGGCAGGGCTGTGTAAAATTATTAAATTATAGTTAGGTAGGTAAGGTAAAGGTAAGCTAGTGAAATGGAGGTATTTGGTGAATTTGACTTTGATGTGTGTGTATTATCTTCCAATTAGCTTGCAATAGCTGACTATACCTTTTTAAAGCACAAAGTGGCCTCACTGCAGATCCCACTGCAGCTGAATCTACAGTGCTGGTGGGGTAAATAGCTGTGGCAGGCTTCGGTCTGCTGTACTGCACACATGTGTGACTTGCACCTCTCCCTCTACCCACCACACAGCCGTCCTGACTGCTGGCTATGGACTGCCAGCCAAGTATGTGATCCACTGCAACAGCCCGGGCTGGGGCTCCGACAAGTGTGAGGAGCTGCTGGACAAGACTGTGAAGAACTGTCTGGCACTGGCAGATGAGAAGAAGCTCAAGTCTGTGGCTTTCCCCTCCATTGGTAGTGGGAGGTATGAAAAACACACACACACACTCTATTTCCATACATCGCATTAGGTTGATTGACAGTGATGTAACCAGTGGCGTGGCGCTCGCATGTGCAGCTGGTGCAGCCAGCCAGGGCCCGGGATGCTTGGGGGCCCGGTGATCCCAGCCCAGAACTGCATAATACAGTCCACCGCAGCTCTCAATCTAAAGAACAATGCCCCTTTCAATAGTTAAAGATTCGCGACCAACTAATATGAAACATGATACCACTCATGGTTGTACCAAAATATGTTTTATTTTACAAATACATAAGTCTTAATTATATGGGTGTAATTATTACAATATATTGAATTATTTTGCGTAATAGTTTACTATTCAATAGTTTCAATACCTACCACCTATAGTTGTTATGTAAGGTAATGAAATGCACTCTGGTCTGTATTTATTAAAAGCATTGTTGTTTCTATAGTTACCCAAACTCTAGCTCTATGAATGAAACGCTGGCGCTGCTACTAAGCTAACCAATGCCAGCAGCTAATGCTATACGCAGTAACTCCGGCCACACTAGTTGAAATGGAAGAGTTCTGATTATTTTCGTGTTTGATCACATTGTCTGTTACAAGATGTTCTGTGAGGCACCTGGTTCTCAACAGTCAACAGGATAAAATACTGGAACACTAAATATAGACTTTCGTTTCTGGCGTTTGAAAGGGAACTTACAGAGACCATATGGAGTCGAATTGACTAAATATTTGGAAAAGCCACACCATAGCAGCTAGTTCTTAATATGTCAACTTTTACAGGTAGGCTGTCCCAATTACATCTTATATCTTACATCTTACATCTTATGTCATTTTGTTTAGATGTTTGCCTATAGTTGTTATCTATTAGGGTAACTAATATTTCTTCGAATACCATGAACTGGTCTGCCGTTGAGCCTTTTCATAGTACATTTGTTTTGGTCCTGGGCCCGTTGTGATTACGCCAAACTTCTGGATGTAACACACGCACATTCTCACAGTATACAATTATGAAATTAAACAAAATATTAGTTGTTAACACTATAGCCATCTATCTACATTGTTGCTTATGAGGGGACTATAATTAATGTATTGAACATAAGAGTTCACATTATTGTTTATTGAAATGTTATAGATGACTGTACAAACATTTCATTATTAACTTTTATATAAAATATTTATATATAAACAAATATTTAGTTTTAATAATAACATATAGCACTTTCCCAGACAGGGAAAATGTAGGAAAGTTAAGATCCTTATCTGCTTTGATTCTACACATCATGAACACTCTTTTTTGCGTTGTATGTAACATCATGTTTAACCCCATACTTGGCACATATGTTCAGCAGCTGATGAAACCCAGCACTGCTAGGGGACACAATTGCCAGATCATCAGCATACTTCAGATGATTTACCAAGGTGTTACCAATCATACAGACAGGATTGCAGCGTCTTAACTGTTCAGAGAGATCATTCATGTACAGATTGAATAGGGCCAGTGAAAGTAGCCCCCCTTGCCGTACCCCATTACCAATACCAAACAGTGCAGAGGCAGTATTGCCCCATTTGATCTGCATACTCTTGTTGGCATACAGCTCATGGTGATTGACTCTGTCAAAAGCCATCAATAAAGCCAATATTACCTCCTATGAAAATGTGCCATTACAAGTTTTCTGAGAGATATGAGTGGTGATGTATTGACTGTGCAACCAGACCGTCCGGACTAGGAGTGCAAATCTGGTTTGGACAGTAGATGCCTTTGCAAGAAACGCTATAAAGCCCAAGGGCTCTAGCATCTGTCACTAGAGCATCCTTGAGGTGTTTGAGAGTGAGATATAACTCACCAGCTGGCCACCCTTCCACTCCTGGGAATCTTAACAAAGACAGACATGGAGTGTGTCTGAAGAGCTACTTGCAGTATGTCTCAGCGCTCGGTCAGTGCAGCACAGAAGTGACTGTGACGTTTGTTCTCCCCAGGAATGGCTTCCCGAAGCAGACAGCAGCCCAACTGATCTTGAAGGCCATCTCCAGCTACTTCGTGGCAACCATGTCTTCCAGCATCAAGACCGTGTACTTTGTGCTGTTCGACAGCGAGAGCATAGGGATCTACGTTCAGGAAATGGCCAAGCTGGAAACCAGCTAAAGGAGTTCTAGGTACAAGGCTCCCCAATACATTGACCCCCACCCCCAATTTATGATTCTCAACCCTGTCTTGGAAAGGGCTTGTTTGCAATCTCTACCCCCACATCTTCCCATGAGAAAATAGAAAAGATGTTATGAGTGAATTATTTTGGGGGCAGAAAAATCTTTATTAAGGCCGGGAACTTGTTTTGCATTACTGTATGTATTTATGTATGTTTCCTATATTTGTTAATATTTCTAATTTCTTTGCCAATTTAAACAGTGCATTTAAATGCACTGTTCTTTCTGAAGTCCTTCTTTACAAAAGGTGTAACAAAACATTTGCGTGAAATTCTTACATATATATATATATATATATATATATAATTTTTAAGAATCATGACAAATGAAACATTATTTAGACCTTGAAAATCCAGGCTTACAAATGGAGCCAAACAAATACGGGTTATTGCACGTGATAAGCAGTAAATGCCTCTATCATATATAGATTTGTTTTTTTAATGCAAAAGCTAAGGACTATTTGTTTTCCCTGTGAATATTTCATATCAGTTAACTCTTTATGAAGAGATGGTGCTCTCTCGTGTTGATAGTACTGTATAAAGAAAAGTTGAAGAATTATGAAGATTTGCTATGCTTTGGTCTATAAGAGGCATGTTAGTGTTAGTTAATATTTTCTTTTTTTTTCCTTTTCCCCCAAAAATGTGTTGCATAGACTGTTTCATTATCTAAAACCCTTTTTTAGCAATTGGGGAGTGGGTGTGATAAGAACACAAAAGATTCCCACTTAATATATTTGACAGTAAAGTACAATTAATCTTGGGTGTAGCCATTACCAATGGCAACCTACAGTAAAAATACAAATATATTATAATTCAAATTCTGTTTTTCATGTTTCTATCAATGTTATTATGTATAGATGGAGTATTTGTGAAAAGTTACAGTAAAGTTTTGTAACTGTGATAAAGATTTTTATTTTTTATCTTTTGAAGGTGCCAATTTTAGAAGATTTATTTATGTTTTGTTTTTGTTAAACCATTAGAAATTATGTTACATTTTGTTGAGATGAGTGGTCCTCTTCATTTGTTATGGTGTCTCACTCAATGACCACTAGATGGCTCTCTATAATCAACAATTGGATATTTTTGGTCTGAGCCATTCTCTGCATAAACATAAGCATGGAGGTCTGTGGAGGCCTACACAAAGACATTTGGACTTGGATTTGAATTGGAAATACAACGGACACACATGAGTCCTAATGGCTCAGCTGCATCTTGACTTTTCAATAAATTTATGATTGATGTAAAATGCTTTCTAAATAATGGCTACAGTCAGTGAATACCCACACAGTCTGTACTCAGTCCAGTAATAAAATGCCTTTCAAAACATGGATTTGTTCTTGTTGAAATTATGGTGATTTTTTGATATATAATTATCTGCAGACACTGCAAATCTGGAGCTGTAAAAATTATTTATTTATTTATTTATTAGTTTTATTGTAGGAGAAAATGGCATTGTCTAACCCGGAGACCTCTGTCTCAGACAGATTCTATTAGGACTACTCAACTTATGTGGTTCAATGTATAGTTCAGGACAATGGCAAAATACTTGATTAGTCTGTTTACTATACCTTTTAGCACAACAACCTAATAACATGCATACGCTGGCTACTAAAGTGTGTTTTGGCTTTCCGAATCAACAAATAAGCCTTTTATTATTATTATTATTATTATAATTTACTGGATGAAAATTTAGTAAATATATTGTACTCCAGTCGCTTTTGGTAAAAGCTTCTAAAATATCACATTTTACTCAGTTCGGTTTGTAAATACTTATATTTACATACTCTCTTGACCTCATTATGATGATCTATTTATTTTACTGTATATGGTTGAGTGTGTGTGTAGTGTGGCTACTTGTATTTCTAGTGAGGAGGACATCTTTGAGTATTGCCACGTGTGTGTGTGTGTGTGTGTGTGTGTGACATCACCCTTTGCGTTAGTCTATATGGTCAGTTGAAACAGTTTGCATGTGACGTGTCGGGGGGGATCAGCCTGCCTTACAATCTACATATGCTTTCAAAGCCTGGGTGTGTGAGTCCTGTCCTGGAGCCGTGTTGCTAGGGTGTTCTGAGGACCAGGGAGTCACATGGGGGTCACTTTCCCAGCCTGCCAGGGAGGCAGGAACCTAGGACCTCCACTGAGGGCGCCCATCTGATGCCTAATCCCCAGGAAATACAGGAAGGTTTCGCCCCTCTTTCACTTCATCTATCCATCTTTCCCTGCTTCATCTCGCAGGCAGAAAAGCTCCTTAAATTCAAAGCATCTGTTCAGGCCGGGGACAATCCGACGGCCGCTTTTCCCAGAGCCCGCGCATATGAAGTTTTAGTCTTTTGCACGAACCCCTTAAAGGGGGGAGGGGGTGAAAAAACACCAGCTAAAGCAAAGTAAACAGTGGCGAAGATCAAGAAGGGGTTGAGCGCAGGGGCAACAAGCTGTTCATCGCAGACCTGGCCTGTGCCTTTAACTGTATTTCTGAGAAAAATGTAATATTGTGGTCTGTATGATAGTGCGTTCTGACTGGATGCTCCCTGGAGAAACACCAGCCTGATTCTAACCCCTTCTGCTGGCTGTGTTGGTGAGGAGGGGCTTCAATGCAGATGGACAGGCTACTTTCACTTGCTTTCATCTAATAGATACAAATAATGATTGTGTGTTTTACTGTGGGAACCTTCGACACCACAAGGCATCCCATTTAGGCCTTCATGTTCCTCACTTTGGGGAAACAGTGTGCCATATTAGCTGTGTTACAACCAAATCAAAGAACAGAGTCCTCCATAACGCTTCATTGAAACTGGATTTCTTGCTGAGAACACAGAGCCACTGTTAAGTATATTTGTGAATGTGGTGGAAAAGGTCTACCTGTCCATGCAGTTTAAATGGTAGTTTCCCTTTATTATTGGTCACTGCTTGGTCTGATGTGGTCAGACACAAAGTCATTCAAAAACCTCTACAAATTCCCAAAACTCAAACGCTGGATTTACACAAGTAAAATAAAAATACGTTTGGACATCAAGTGACCTAGAGAAGAAATATTGTTGAAGAAACCATAGATAGAGCCTATGATAAATCACACATTATTCCAAGAAGATTAAAATATAATGAATAGCATTTGATGTTTTGACAGTTTCAATCAAGACCTCTGGTGCACAGTGTACCCAGCAGGGTAATACAAACAAATAGATTATTTGTACTGTAGATAATATTGTACTAATGACATGTTACAAATGGTATTTCTGTAGTAATTAATACAAAGCATTATTCAAGCTACACATTTGTTAAAACCAGTTGTGGGTGCAAATGGCGGACAGTGTTTTTGTGTTTTCTTCAAGCACATTCATGTAGTTTTAGTGGCAATAATAAATGAGTGCCTAAAATAGCAGTTGTTGAAAGTTCAGTACCCTTACACCAAATGTTTCAACCGCCACTGTCCTTGAGCAAGGCACAGCTCCCATAGCGAATCACTCCTTGAACGTTCTTCATGACCAAGCGTGTCAGTTTGATGATGATTTAAATGTCAGATTTACTAAACAATCCATTTTATGTGGCATTTCAATAGGTTACATTATAACAGAGGCCTTCTCTTGTGGCCTGCAAGCCTGTCTCTTAATCCCATGATCCACAGCCATTAAACAAGGCTAAAGAAGGGATATTCAACAACTACCAAAGGCTTCGAGGGACTTCTCACCATGCTGCCATTAGTCCACAACAGTGGTTCTCAACGTATAATATGATTTTCAGAGGGTCTGAGGGAAGATTTCAATATTTGGAAAAACTATTTGATTGTAGTTTATTAGATTTAATTAAATATACAGATAAAGTTTTGTTTGTTAATAGAAGTGTATTTTGTTTTGTTAAATATTTCAATGCAGTTGAATATGTACATACAGTACAGTTTAATGTAGCCAATATGATGTATACCTATATTTTTTAGTTGCTGCTTTTAACCAGCTGATTAATTTTCAACAGTAAGTTATGTATAGTCAAAGAAGCATCTTAAAACAAACATTCTAATATTTAATTTGTTGTATTTAAAAAAAATGGCATTAAAGGTGAAGTCATGGATTCTGGAAAAAGATTGTTTATAGTATACCTCTTCCCTCAATTCCATATGGGTGCTGCCTCAGAAGCTCTGCCTCCCAAAACTACATTGTCAACAGTCTACACCACTTGTTTGTGTTCTCATTTACAAACCCAGGTCTGTGTAAAAACATCCAATTTACTTTTTCAGTCTGCGCACAGAACCAGCAGATAAGTGTACTGTGAGTAAAGATATTCACTGAATTTGACAAAAACTTTATTTTTTACAGTAGCTTACAATCGCTGACTACACATTGCTATTACACTACTATACTCTGTTGGGGGTCGTAGTAGTTCAAACGTTGTCAAACACCACCGCGTCGTCCCTGTTTGTCCGACTGGCCCTGTGACCATGGGCACATGTCCTGGCACCTCGTAAGGGTTAAGTTTGATCCCGGACGCCACGTATTGTTGGGCCATTTATCCCCGGAAACATGATAGCTTAGCTGCTTTTATGTCCTGATTCCCTTGGTTTAGGAAAATAAATGAAATGCAATCCCCACCATGAATTCTGAGGTACCGGCAGGGGCATACTGATAATGGATTTTCCTCTGAGAAACATTTTTGTGCCCATCCTATTTTAGCCTCTCTTCGTCCTGACCTTTGCCCCACAGCACAGACAAAAATGAAATGGTAGTGTAAAAGAAAGCTTTGGTGGAGCTCAAATAAAGATTTAACCTGGCTGTCCGTCACTCTCAGGAGCTAGAAAGAGACAGAGGTGTAACTGTAGCTTCCATTGCTATGTTAGAGTATGTATGAGACTAAAGGAATAGAGATGGTTCAGTTCTCAAACTATCTCGACTCCCTTTGGGATTCTGTGATTCAGTCAGACAGACCTCTATTGGAATATTCAGACCTGATCTCTAATGCCCTGTTACACTGTGAGGGGGCCTCTGCTAGAGCCAGCAGTCTTTTGGCTAAGAGGGGATACTACGCCTGTAAAATATGTTTAGACCACTGATCTCCAAGCCAACGTCTCCTCATTCTGTGACTAGCACATACGAGGGACCTGCTATGCCTTTTGATTTGTTGACTCAAAATAATACATCACAGAAAGGGGAGAAAAAGGGGGAAAAAGGGAGTTCTGGAAGTCAGAACAGGGCACTTTCATTCTTTCTCCGTGCCTTTTCATCTGTCACTATCAAGCAAACATAGGCTGTGTTCTGTGAGCATGAGAAGCTGTGGGTGGCCGATGCATTGTCTTCATCCAGTGTTTGATGAGCAGTCAATACGGAACGGAATTTCATTTCTGTTGGATAAAGAGCACTAGTGTAGACATGGCAAAAAGCCGCTGGGTTTTATCAGACTTTAAAGAATGCTGAGAACTACTTTATAGAATGCTGCTGCTGGCACATGAAAATCTTTAGAACTTTTTTCTTTAGCCCAACAAAAGCAAGCACTTTTTTTTTTCAAAAACAGAGCGCAATTGCATCTCCTGATCTAATGGGGCCGCTAATTTGCCAAGGTAGCCTCTGTGACCTGGAGTAGGCTTCTCAAATGTAACGGAGACCAGGACTGTGGACTTCTCCGTGGAAATAGAACAGCAGCGTAAGGCAATGCATCACCGGACAGTTGTAAATTGCTTAACAATGGACATTTATTGGTCTTTCTAGGGTCTTAAGGTTAGGGTCTTTTCCATGGCCTGAGGTTATTCAGGGATCATACATAGCCAGACACACACATGCACGCGCACATGCACATGCACACATACTGTACACCAAAGCATGCATAAACCTTTGTTTCTTGGACATGTACCCCCCCACACACACACACACACATACACACACACTTCCATCCAACACAGCATGTTATAATTTTAGCCTGTTCACACATGCACGGATAAGTCAATGCATGCCTGCCCTGTTGCTACTATACTCACACATGTGCGCACACTCTCTGCAGGCACGCGCACAGTGTTTGTGCATGGGGTTAATCTTCAGGGCAGATCAAAGGTTCAGGTCCGGCAGATAAGCACAGACCCTGGAGCTTCCAGTCTCTTTCTCCCACTGTATCTGCAAATGATTAAGCTCAAGTTGATTCACGGCAGCTCGCCGAGTAGCACCAAAGGATTGTGGGCCAGATAGAGCAGGATTTGTACGAGCTGTCACTGTCGACCTCGCTACTATTCGCCCGCAGATGCACCAGCGTTCCTCCATCACTTTGAGCGCCTGCATGCTTCAAAGCAGACACGAGAGGCCTTCGGGAGCCCGTCCTTAGATAAAAGACCCTTCGCTCTTGACAAGGTAGGAGCTGCAATGCACTTGCTCAAAAAGAATGACCCAAATAAATACCCCCTTTCTGCCTGTGTTCCAAGGTTCTCCAGGTGGAATCCTGTGTTTTAAAAGAACAAATAGTTAGACTGCAGAACATTTGAAATAGGGAGGCAAACAGTTTGCCTGTTCCTGCTTGATTTGGAATACACACCTCGCAATGTAAAGAAGGGTGGGTGCATATGGGTGCCTGTGTGTGTGTGTGTGTGTGTGTGTGTGTGTGTGTGTGTGTGCGTGTGTGTGTGTGTGTGTGTGTGTGTGTCATCACCACTGACGTTGGAAATGAAGGGCATCAAAGCATGGCAATTCAACTTGGTTAGAATAGGCTGAATAACAGAAAGAGAAGCAATGAGACAGGGGAAGAATAAAAGATGACATTATACTGTAAAGACGCAAGCAAAACACATATGCTGCTGTGTAGCCTTTATACTATATGGGACATCCATATGTTAGTTTAGAGAGGTTTTGCTTACAGTTACAGGGGTCAGAACTAGGTTGAACATTTGAGATAAATGCTACTGGGGGGAAAAAAAAGAGTTTTGTGTGGTAGCTTTGGACATATTCTGAAATGTATCAAATGCTTTCTCTCAGATCTTTAAAGGCCCATTTCTGCTTCTGCGTTGACCTGACGCCATGCCAACGCCATCGGCCTACAGTGTAGATTACGCCATCATGAGAATTTTACACTTCTGTGCTGGTCTGTTGTCCAGGCGGACTTCTGCACGTTGACTGTGCATGCGAAGGCGCTAATGTGTGCTCAAATGAAATACAATTTAATTAAATAAGCATTTAAATATATATATATAAAAACGTTCATTCAGTACAGCTTGGTTGACTGTCACATAGGTCAACAGGACACGCCTGGTGAGTGGCGACTATGCTGTGTTTAAATGTCCCGCAGCAATATGACGGAGAGGCACAGGAAGGCCACCCCTCAGGCTAATTGGGACCCCTGTCTCTTTCATAGGAGCAAAAAGGCTCTCACCTCTGTGCTTTGACACCTTCACAAGAAGACAGGTGACTTTGAGGTGAGGTGCCCCCCACCCAAGTTGAGAGGAAGGGGGATTTGGGGATGGGAGTGATGGTGACCCTTTAGGTCAGTGGTGGCGTCGTGACTTTAATTTGTCTGTGCGTGCGTGCGTGCGTGCGTGCGTGTGCGTGCGTTTAATGTGTGCATGTGTTATTATGCTGTCTGTTATAGGGCCGTTCTGCATTTGTGCATGTGCACATTTAATCCTAATGTGTGCATCCTGTCATTTGGAGGTGTCACCAGGATGTGATAAAAAAAAACAGACACATTTGAGCAGCTATGCCTTTCAACACCATTACCAGCCAACTGAAACAGTTAGCATGGAGGCGTCTAGAACAGGAAAATGAGCTGACAGATTCCATAGTATTTGGTCAGTGTTCATTTCAAGCCCTGGGTGTGACTCTATATCCACGCACGCACCCGACTAACTGACGCCTGAGTTCACCCATGCAGGACTGAGTTCCTGAAAACACCAGAAGCTGAGAGTCAGGTGGCAACGATGAAAACATATCTGAACAATATATAAATGTTCCCCAAACAACACATTACACAGACAGCTACTGTGCATCTAGGATCTGGACATCTATTCATCGGTCTGGCAGACCGATGAATAGATGCATAGTACTGTAACATAGACTGATAGAAAGATGCTGTACAAAATGCATACAGTACTTACAGCATTTACTTGTGAACATTATACTGTATGCTCAAATATACAGTAAAACGTGAATATACACAATTTACAACTCTGGCGTAACTCACTACACAGTAGCCCCACCAGAAAAAAAGGGTAATTCTTCTAAAGTCTTCTAATGGGTTCGCACATTATAACTCATCAGATCTCACAAAGAGGATGTTGAGGGTATTTGTTTAAATATGGACCTTGTGACGTTATGGGCAAATGAAAGGCCAAAGTCAACAGGGCCCTTAAGAAGAATTTGACACAGGGGATCAATGGTGAACCTTGCCTTTTAAATGAACCTCGGTATAGAACCAAGCAGTAGATATCTGATCCAAGATAAGAACGGAACTACTGTATATTCTGTTGTTTGGAAGGAAGGTGGTCACATGCTCAGAACAACCATTAGAAACCTTCAGAACTCAGAAGGACTTAATGTTGTAATTTGCCAAATTACTACTTGCAGATGCATTAGAAATAAGTAAATAGAAAATAAATATAAATAAATGTAGTATACTAAACCGATTAGGTCCGAAATTTCCTTTCTGTCTTGCTCAAGGACACCTCGACACTTGTTGAAGAGGCAACAGGATTATAAACTATGATAATTAGGTAAACAAAATGCATGCAATAATGTTATGTAATTTGTTTCTAAATATATACAAATATATACAAATATAAACAATAGCAATGTACTGTTGTTTAACAAACAAAATGTCAGCCGCTGGATTGTCTGATTAAAGGCCCAGGATATTAAAGTAAAGATGTTTCAAAGCAAATTCCCTATTGTAGATGTGGACATAGCTTAGCTCAGATGTGAAACGTCTATCTTTAAAACACATTATGTCTGGCTTGTTCCAAGACAAGTGGGACATACCTGGTGGTCTCTGGGGGGAGGGGGAGGGGGCGGGGGGGTTGATAAATGCTGAATGAAAGACAGTGGGAAGGGGTTGAGATAGTGTGTGTGTGTGTGTGCGCGCATGTGCATGTGTAGGCCATACTGTATATGTGTTTGTGTGTCATTATTAGATGTATTACAGTATATCTTGTGCATTCACATATACTGTACATGAGTTGCTGTGGGTCAGCATGTGTCTGCATAGAAAGCCCACACATGTGTGCGTTTATGAGGACATGTTGGGGGTCTTATTCCCTTCAGGCGTCCTCACAAAGCATAGTAATCCTTCGCCTTTAGCCCATGCACCTCCTACAAACAGTCTCCATGCTTTCAAACAGACACACACATACATATACAGTATATAGATATAAGTGGAGACAGGACTTAAAGCTGTTCCTCCCCCATGGTGCACGCCCATACGCACACACACACACACGCGTGCGCGCGCACACGAACATGCACACGCTCACACACAGCTGAGCTTCAGTGTCCCGTCCATACAAGGTGTCATCTATTACCCCTTAAAGTTCAAAGTCCTGCAGAACAATGAGACACAATTAGGAGCTTATAGAGGGAATCTGGGCATGTCACTGCATGATTGACACAAACCCTTTGAGTGTGTTTGTGTGTGTGTGTGTGTGAGTTTTATCTACATATTTCTGTCTCATTGCCTTGTGTGTTATTTTTCCTTCATTGTGTTTCCTATCTTTATTTCTTTCTCTTCTTCTTTGTAGCCCAGCGTCTCTCTATGATCTCATTGGTTGTTTGCATCACCATCTTTCTCTTTGCTGGGAAGAGCCAGCAGGCCTGCACTGACCAGAGATAATGGACCTAAAGGAATGCTGGAGAGGTCCGAGCAGACCTTCCTCGACATCATGGCTCTCATTAAGCAGTGGTTCTCCTTTTGCCGTGTTTTGGTTGTTGTATTCATGCTTTGAACAAAGCAATTTGAGACCGTGTAAACACGCTCACGTACGTACATGCACGCACGCACATACACAAACACACACACACACACACGCACGCACGCACGCACACACACGCACGCACACACACACAGACAGCATCCTCAGGCCCTCCACCCCATTTAACATATTGCCATCGTGTCCCCTCTGTCCCAGTCATTGTCTCAGTCCAGTGTAACAAGAGAGCAGTCTAGACTGGCTGGCTACTACCCCTAATCCTCAGAAACATCCAGCTGAATCAATCTGACACCGGAGAACTGCAGCAGTCCCACTGGTAGCAGTCCGCAGTTACAACCGCTCATTGATTAGGCCAACAGCATTGGGCAGAACTAATATTAGAATGTGCCCAGCACGCAGGATCTGATGTAATGGTTCCATTTATTCTTAATCACTCTTATGCATATTTATACAACTACACTGTGCGGAGCTGCCACCACTAAATGCTTGCATATGCATATTAACGTAACTCATGCATCACAGTCAGACATATCTAAATCAGTACTGTAATGTTTTAGATGCTCAGCGTAGCCTAGTTACTGCTGAACAGTAGATCCTTTCAGATGTTAAATATTATTTTTTTCTCATAATAGAACAAATTATCTTTTATCGGCTATAATGCTGAAAAGCCATGCATAGAATAGAATAGTATCACGTCATGTTTATATATCAAAGCATTTATGCAATTACATTAGAATGAGGACGGGTATATGGAGAGCCAAGTGACTGGTGTGTCAAGACCATGTGGACAAGATCCTCTTTATGTCGATGTCGTGGAACATCCTAGAACATGAGATGGAGATATGAAGGGATTGGGATGGCAGGGAGAACTGCAGTGGATCATCTACTCTCTACCTCTCTCTGTAGGATCATGTCTCAGCATATTATGTGCTGAAGATGATGAGTCTGCAACTCTTTGCTTTCTTTCTTAAATCCGAAGTACACTTTAAAATAAGTGTGTTTATTTGAGGACTCTCAGGCATAAGTGGGGTTTAAACTGATCTGATGAGAAATTCCATTCAAATTCTACCCCATCATGCACATTGTGCAGATACCAATGTGAATCTAACTAGAGGAGTTCTACAGGGCCATGCAATACTGGTTTCAACCACAAGGGTAATTATCCACACAAGTCAAGGATTAGTAGTGCGCCTTTAGCAACATTTAGCAGTGTCATTTTGTATCAAAAATGACGTGAGAAAACCCCGCACCCTTCCGCCCAGAGCTAGCACATTGCCCATCAATCCAATTTCACAGCTGCAAACCGTAAAGAGACGCACATTTCTTGACATTCCAAGATGTTCCTTTTTTCACTGGAGGACTCACTGAATAAAGGCTCTTCTAGCCAACCCCTAAACACGCTGTCACATTTTGTCATGTTGAATAAAAGCATCAGGGAACAAATGTTGTGGTGGATCCCCAGACCGCAGCACAATCCCTCTTCTCCAAGTGGAGCTTTTAGCCGCCAAACCAGAGGAACAATGCACCTGACAATGACAAACCACTGCTGCATCAATCATAGCAGCCATGGATTCCAGATGTCACCTGGCCAGTCCTCAACTCTCCCGGGAGAGCAGCAGAAAATAACAACAGTATACAGCAACAGCTCATCTACCGACAAAACAACATAAATCAGGATCAGGTCTCATGGACCACCACCGCCAACCTCCATGCGAGCCAGACCCCCAGATTTATGTCCACGCGTCGTTTATTTATCGCCTAGTGCTCCGTCTGAATGTAAACACGCAGGCAGAGACTGTGCCTTGTTTTAATGAGAGGGAGGGGTGGTAATTGACGTAACTGATGGTGTCTGATGAAACGGGTCTGTCTGCAAATGGAGGCCGTAGATTTATCACATGACAGGCAGAGTGCAGTTCTGAAATCCACTGAATTCATCAAAGCACAGCAATGCATTGTCAAAGTCGGACACATTTAACTGCGTCTGTATAATGTTTCTGATGCATCTGATTTATTATTTTACAGCAAGCACTTTTTGTTGTTGTGCCTGCCTGGCAGTATTACCATCCGACATAGCACTATTACATTATAATATTGCATTATTAATATTGCAAGCTTTGGTCTCTTTCTATATTCAACACATATCAAATAAGCCTCTCTCGCAGGGTTAACAAATTGACACACGCACATTGATTCACTGTGCTACACAATAGTAATATGCCTTGTTATAAATATACTGTAAATAGCCATTAGAATACTGTACAGTAGCCTCTTCAGACTGTAGTATCGTATTGTTACTATACACACAATAGTGTAAGCTATCATTATGAGCTGCTATGAGATGATATCACTGTTTACTGTACACTGAATCATGGTTGACTCAACCTCAACCAATATAAAATATTTGGCAAATGTTTTGTCAATAAAAACCATGGAAAAAACAGAAGAAGAACAAAAACATATTTGCTTTATTTTGCAACGTGTATTTGTAAATTAAAATAAAGATACACTACGGTGCAAAAACGTTGTGCATAGTGTACTGTATGTACCATAGAAATATTGTAAGTACATATGCTATTTACACTCATAATTGTCCAAATATATTGTAGATTGCATGGCCTGTCAGCATAATGATATTTGTGTTCTATAATAAACATGTTGATTCTAACATATGTTGCATAACTAATGCTCTATTACATTACCTCATGATTGTTAATTCTAGAACACCCTCGTCTCTCCTGCCAGACAACCTTCTTAGCATGTTTTAGCACGGGACAGGACAGTTGGTTTTTTATCGCAATAAACTCTGCCAGTGGCAAGCCACCATTCATCTCTATGAGGGCAGATGAAAGCGAGAAGCTGAGGAGTGCAGCCCTGCATTTGACCGAGGAACCATCCACTCAGATATGGCCTGGATAAGCCTACCTTCTCTGATCTTCTTGCTCCTTCTTTTAGACCCCCATTTGTTTTGGTCACTTCAATCAAAACATGGATGCTATACTAACTAATTAACTAACTAACCAACCAACTAACTAACTAACTAACTAACTAACTAACTGACTGACTTAACTAACTAACTAACTAACTAACTAACTAACTAACTAACTAACTAACTGACTGACTAACTGACCAACCAACTAACTAACTAACTAACTAACTAACTAAGAACAGTATGATCTTTCACTCAACTCAAGGAAGGAATGATCCCCCACATCTCTCTCTCTCTCTCTCTCTCTCTCTCTCTCTCTCTCTCTCTCACACTCTCTCTCTCTCTCACTCTCTC
>JAODLL010012272.1:6605-29238 GCA_026546735.1 Forbesichthys agassizii | reverse complement strand
GGGAGAAGTACCAGAGACATTATATAGAGGAGACAGACCGCTTAGAGAGTCCTCAATAGAACTCTATGGGAGAAGTATCAGAGACATTATGTAGATCTGGGTCTAGGTCTGCCGTGTTTCATGTTAACGCAGCATTAGAGGTACATGTCCCTCCATATGGGGGCCTATATTTTGTTAACAAGATGACTGCCAGGTGGCATCAGTAACGTCATCATACGACGTCAGCATCGGGTGTAGTCAGATGTGTGGTCAGTGCTCTGATGTGTGGCTGTGGGCGGGGCCTAAGTCTGCACCGATGACCACATGGTGCTCACTTACCGTGTGTCTGCTTCCATCCCAGCTGGTGGACTTTGAAGCAATGACCACAGCCAGCCCAGACATCTTCAGCAAGACGGCCAAGGCCTGGATGAACCTCAAGAGGTCTGGGACACACTGGTTTTTGTTGTTGTTGTTGTTGTTACACTATTTTAACATTGCAGCATACAAGGCTTTAGAATGTCATACCTGCAAACTAGTCGCTTTACGTCATTGGTAATCGTTTTTGGTGGGTGGTTGAACATTGTCCACTCTGTTTGTCACCCCCCCCCCCCCCCTCCCCTCTCCCACCCTAACAGCATGTGGTCTGTTTTCGCTTCCCAGCCTCCCTAGCTGGTACCAGAGCCTCCCGTCCGTGGCCGAGACCTTCCCCTCCACCAGAAGCATGACCGAGGTCCTCAACACAGACGCGTCCTCGCACTGTCCGAAGAAGTCCTAACGCACCTCTGCCACACGGGGTCAGCAGTAGTCTGTCCAGAGAGGTCCGAACAGGGCTTCACCACCTGTTCAGACAGCACTCCCCCCCCACCCATGAGAATGTAATTATTAGCAACATAAAACTATAGAAAGTGAATGGATGTGCAGCTTAAAGGTACACATGTAAGACAGAGATGCCAAGCGTAAACACATCTCCACACTCCAGCTAGAGAAGCTATCGCGGTACGTAACTGGGTAGATGAAGCAGTTCATATTCAGCCCTGCAGAGGCCAATAGGGAGACTACATCCAGTCTGGGAACCAGCAGGGAATTTGTCCAACGTGAAGTCATGTCTGAACCCAAAGCACAATGTCCATCTCTTTATAGCGTTAGCATGTTGTCCTGCCAAAATTCACTTTTTCATTTTTATTATCATATAAATACAGTCTTCCATTCATATGACAGGGATGTTATAGCAGGGAGTTAGGCTCTCAACAACTGTTTGTATTTTACCAACTAACTTATTATTTATACTATGGTATCTAAAGATTTTATTTAATTGGCACTTTTATAAATAGTCCTCATCTTTTAGCCACCCATCCTCATAAAGTCTAGGCTGTTAGTAGATGTTTTAATGTTTTACTGGGGTCTTTTTTTGTATGTTTGGGATACTTGAAATTGATGTGTTGTTCCACATGTATGTCTTGGTGTGAGGGACATGTCTGTCTGGAACATGACAGCGAGCCACATGTTGAACTATGATAATTCTGTCATTCTGGGTGGAAGATGCAGGATCAGGAGGCAGTGGAAGAGGTTATGGGCCAAAGCCACTACAGACTTAAAAGGTACAATCCTCAGCTCGTCCCCTTTTCGATGAAGCCAGCAATGCAAAAATTATATTTTGGCCTATTTGTATGTTCATACATGTACGAGTACACATGTTAGTGCTGAGTGGATGACACTTTGTTGTGGTCCAGGACAGACTATAATCTTGGGAGGGGTGTTTCCTGATCTTTAGGAGTCTTGTCTGGAACCCCTCAGTGTGAAGCGTTTTGTTTAAAGACGGCGCTAACACATTTCAGTCTATTATAATCTATAGTCAAGTATTGGACTACGTACCTTTATTTCACCCAATCAGAATGTTTTGAATCAGCTGGAGCGCCGGTGGAAACCAAAACATACAATTTACTTTTGAGGGGAAAACGTCAGCCAGCACAAATTGGCCTGGTTGTTTCTACCCGGGCGATTAACGCTTAGTGAGATAACAGTGTTGAACCTCTCAACGCTGACGCACTGAGCGGTTCTGCAGTTAAACTCACTGCGAAATTAAATTGGCGTTTGCGAGATCTGGATTGTTTCACGCTGGCAAGGTAGTTGGGGCTCTGTGTTTCCCAAAACAAGCAAAGGATTTACTTTTTAATCTAGATCAGAGGTCCACACTAACCCTATTGGTTTGGGCAGAAACTGTGAAGCATGTAAAGTCCTTTGCCAGACTTTAACTCTCAATTGCGTGGCACATGTTTAACAGCCCTATCATAGGCGGTATTAAAGGTACGGTAAGCGATTCCGGAGAATGATTGTTTGTATTTAAACTAAACATGCAAGCAAATGCACTTATTTCTTCCGCCCACAACATTAAACTCTCATTGCTGTGGCTGGGAAAGTGCTGTGTGGTGCGGTCTGCGCCACTGTTATTTTATTTTCTTATGTACAGAGCCAGGGCTGTGTAGAAACACTAGTACACACAGAACCGGCAGCTATCGTACCTTGAGGAGATATTGGCTAATTTTGACAGTATATTGGATACTAATCGCTTACCGCACCATTAAGTTAAGCTTCATATGTGCTCATCAAGGTTAGAGGCAATGTTGTTAATGAACTCTGCATCGTTTTTATTTTATTTTTTTACTGCGTTGTCATTGAAGATGTCTCAGAAGTAGTTCAGAAACCTTGAGCTTTAATGAACAAAACATTATAGCAGATGTTAAATAGATGTTGGCCTAAATGTTTTCTTTTAATTATTATAATAGTAGCAAATAACAAGCTGAACCTTTTGTTCTGTCAAATCTTCCGCGTGTGTGCGTGCGCGCGCGCGTGTGTGAGAGAGAGAGAGAGAGAGAGACACCGTGTAACGGTGGCCAGCAAGCAGCTGTGCAGTGAAGTTAATCCTCACTCTCTGACACCTCATAGGACGCTCTGATGACGTGTGTGTGTGTGTGTGCGCGTGTGTGCGCGTGTGTGCGCGTGTGTGCGCGTGTGTGTGTGTGTGAATCCCTAACTGAATAAACCACATAATATATTCAGGCCTTTAGTGGGCTAAGAACATCTCAGTTTCGCTCTCTGCTATGAATGTTTGCCAGAAACTGGTGTTAAAGAACACATAGCATGCATTGAAAGTACTATGTTCCTTCCATGTTGTCTGTAGGAGACTGTCTAACCTATAAATCTATCAAAGTCCTCCTTCCAGTTGCACAGGTGCCCCTCCAGGTTTTAAAAGTTAAATGCTACTTTGCCAGACCGCTTCAGCCCACACTCAAAAGTCAAACCTTATCTAAAAATCTACAACAAATTTAAACTATTATAATTAACACATTCTAAACATTTTCTGTTCACATATTAATCATATTAATGTTAATCAGGATAAAGAAGCGGGATGTGCGCTATCATACTGTACTGAATTTATCTCATCTAACATATGCATTATAGTTATTGTGACTCTTCCAACTCGCAGGTATGTTATTTCCCAGTTGAAATATCAGATTTTCGACCTGCAATGTTGTCATGTGTCATTGCAGTGCAGACCTAAACCACGTGACAATTCGCAACAGTTTCCTTCATAAAACGACTATTGCTGTATCAGGTTGTTTTTTTTGTTGTCGTTTTTGCTACGCACATTTCTGTTTGCTGACTGAACCAAACTTTCTAAACTTATCTTTCTAAACTTGTTTGTTTTACACGCCACAAAATCTGACCAAACATCAAGTGGGAGGATTCGAGTAGCCGTGGGGCCTCCCCCCACCCCCTCCCGAGTTACCAGGACTTACAGCTATATGTCTGACAGCCTTTATGTCCTTGGACAAGAAAAGAGTCAGCTCTAGTTTCCACATTCCAGGGAGTCTTATTAGATGGCTTGCAGACTGCTGGAAAGTCTGGTCCTACTTTGGAGCTTGGCTATGACACCACGCGTCTAGCTTTTTAATGGTTTACTTTAGGAACCTCTGGAGAAAAAAGCCTTGAAATCCATGGGCGAATTATAATAATGTACCCATGACTGATTTACGTGCTACTGAAAGGCTTCTTAGATTATCTCGAAACTTGTTTATTATATCCAAGGTCATTATAACATATTTGTGCTGTGAAGTACAGTAGCCTATTTATAAATTGGTATGCCACACATTTATTTTCCTGCTGGATTAAAAACAAATCTACTTTTGTGTGTACTTTTTTGCAATTTAACTGAACCCATATACATATTTAACAATTAACATATCTAACAATTTTTGTATTTACTCTATATAAACACACTTTAAATGTTTTAATATTTATGTCACTTAAATTATCTCAAATTGTGAAATAGGAGAGGAAGCAATTAGTATTTTTGGTGTTGCCATATAATACATGGCTGTCTTCTCGAATACAGCCACCAGAGGGTACCCTGGAAAGTTTACGGTGACGTGTGGATGGTTTAATTGATTAACAATAAGCTCATATTTTACTAAACTAACATGTATATAAGAAGGAATAGAAACCTTATGTATTGCTCCAACACCAGGCATTTTAAAGTGTAACTGCAGCGCAGCTCTGAGCCTAACTCTGCCCACTGCACAACTTGACAAAAATGCTAAAACATAGTCAAGTAGCTGAGTCAGGGGAGGGGCTGATAGGGGGCTCATTAACATAAACATTTGTTTTGGATGATGCATGAGCGGACAAGGAGTGTTATAAAACCCAGATTTTTATCAAAACGAGAATTTCGTCGATATTATCACCCGTATTTAGCCTGTGTCTCACAGTACAGCCTTATTTAGTATACTGCTCCAAATAATGCAATGTAGGGTGCAGTTACACTTTCATAATACAATATCTTATCTCATATCTTACTAATTTAACATAGGGAATAATAGAAGCCTTTCCATATGGCTTCAACACCAGGCATTTTATTAGTAAACCCATGTCAAAGCGCCACCCTGTCATCAAACTCGCAGAGGTAGTTCATGGTCCTGTCGCAGTAGTGGTCCCACCAGTCCCCATCATCGGAGGACATCGCCACGCAGTTTTCCCGTCTGCCGCCGTCCGGCTGGCTGGACAGGAAGTGCTTCCGCCACTGGAAGTAGGAGACACGTGAGCCGTCGTCGAACACGTACAGCCCCTCCGTGCGCAGGTCATTGACGCCCAGCCACACGGGCCAGTTCCCTGGGTGGAAGAAAGACTTGACGTAGCCGGCCACGGCCTCCTGCTCCCGGCGGTCGCGGGGCATCGCCAGACGGCCGCCGCGCTCCATGCACTGGCGGGCCGCCCCGGCGTAATCCTCGTAGTGGCGGTACACCAGGTAGCACTTGTAGCCCAGCCTGTGTCCCTTCTGGCACCCTGGTGGCGAGAGAAAGTAGCAAGGTTTGTTAAAACTAGCATCCTTATCGCGCAAGCTTCAGTTGGAGCTCGCCTCACAAATCAGTCTGGAGAGCTTGTGAATCGTTGTGTTTCAGGCCGTTAAACCAACGTGTTGCCAATCAGCGTCGTACTGTTTAGATGCGGACGTGGTTTATGTGTGAAGACGGCGACTTGAAAACAACTTGGGGGGAAAAAACTACAGAGGACCCTACAGAGGTTACCGTAAGTGATGCAAAATAGCATCACTTTTATTAGAATGTAATATGCTCAAAGTACTCAAAGTAATATATGTTCTCCCATCTTTTCTACTGCAATAGCAGATAACAACAGACACAGGTTTGTCCAATCACACGCCACGCCAAGTATTTTTTTGAAAGCCCCTGCCCTTTTTAAAACCGTTTCAATGGCCGTCTTGCCAGATGGATGTGTTTTAGCAGACACAGATATCTGGGGTGTCAGGTTATCTTAAAACTGCACACTAAGGGCCTGTGTCCACCAAACACGTTTTTACTAAACCCTAGTGCCGTGCTGCGAGCGCCGAGACTCTCGGCACAAATATGCCGTGGGCGTTTTTTTAGCGGTGCGCTCTCCGCGCTTTCAGTTGAAAACAGTTCAACTTTTGGAACAGTGCTGGAGTAGTCAATGTCAGAGTTGGAGAGACGCGATGAGAATGAGGTTGTGGGTGCTCTCTGTGGATAAACACATTTGGTGGACACAGACCTTTACTGTACAGCTGCGTATGGGTAAATTTGGCCACATTAGCGCCCACTCTAGTTGTGGGTCGTAACTGTAGTCATTATGCTGTTGACACTTCCAATAGGCTATTGCAATAGTCTGCTAATAGCAATTAAAAATATATTTGACATAGAAAACAGTATTTGGCCATTGCATGTTTAATCCGAATTTAGACACGAGCTGTCAAAATTGTTCAACAACATTGTTTAAATCCTCAGCGATGACCACAAAAGCTAAAACAGTCTCTCAAATGTTTCAGATGTCTCTCAAATTGACATAATTAATGTTCCACGGTTCTGTAAAGTTCTGTACCTTCCAGTCGGCCTGATTCTTTCCGGGTGTTTTTGCTGTGCAGATCGACTTCTCGGATGTTGTCTTCCAGCTCGCTGACTTTAGCTAGTTGCATTGAGGAGGTGTCAGTTAGAGTAAATAAAAACAGCAAGATAGAAGAATAAAACACTGAACAGTGGCAATAGTCTCCATGGTTTTTCTTTGACCATTCTAGCTAAATATATCATATTATTATTATTATTAATAATAATGGTTTCCGTCCTGGTCGTGGAACAACGCTCTTTAGTCTGGCAGGAAACGAGGCAGGTCAGAGACTGGTTCTCACCATCTATCCTGGAGAGACGGTCGACCAGCTGGCTGACTTTAACATCCAGCGTGTAGTGACCGACATTCAGCTTGTGTATCGCCTGGTCCAGCCCTGCCAGCCTGGACACTGTAATGGGATACAATGGACTAGAAATGTATTCCATTAAGGGCTATTTCTTTATGTAATCTTGTGAAGGTTCATTAACATCTATTTGTTTGTCTCGTATTTGCTACTATGGTTGTGTGAATTAATAAAACAGTATGCAGAGATTAAAGTAAATCAGCAACACAGATTAACAATAACTGGCCTGGTTTACTAAATGTTTTAGATTACATAATATTATTTTCTTGCCAAGACTTTATTGTGATTGTAAAATGTTTCTGAATGTTCATGTGTGTCTGAGTCAAAGTCAGGCATAGCGTGTTCAAAGCAGAACCTCTGTGCTAAGGAATGATTTGAATGCCAAAATCTGGAGTTCATCAAATGGCCACTTTAGGTTTGAGTCGACTCCAATAGATTTACATATTAAGATGTCCAACTTTACAGCAAAAAACAAAAATTGTACATGTCTGGTTCAAAAAACATGTTTGGTCTCTATAGCTAGTCTACCCTTTCAAGACAACTGCTTTGGGGATGATGGGGGGGTGGATTTGCTCAGTGAATTTGCTTGAACTCATCAGAGTTTGTAGTTTTTGTCCATTTATATATACAGTCTATGGTGACGTCACAGAGGGTCTGTCCATTTATATATGCAGTCTATGGTGACGTCACAGAGGGTCTGTCCATAGGTTAGGGTTAATGACAGGTTTGCTGTTTAGGGTTGGTTATCGGATGCACAAGCCCATCTGATATGACAGTAAAGCTGCCCCCCGCCCCCGAGACTCACAGACGTAGTTGTATGTGACCTCGAAATCTGACAGAGGGCTCGTCCCCTCCGCTTCCGGCTCTGGAAGGTCGTCCGGAACATCTCCTCTGGTCTTCTTAACCTTGTGCTCTGCTACCTGACAAACACGCGCGCGCACACACACACACACACACACACACACACACACACACACATATTGCAGTTACTACGAAGGCTAGTTGTCATACTCATATAACCCTTATTTGAAGGGGCGGGGGGAGATCTATGAAGGACTTGTTGCATAATGTCGTCACACACAAAAACACAATTACAAACCTTGCGATCTGAAGGGGGAAGGGGAAGGGGGTGGAGGCAGCTTTTCCAATTCCGGTCTTTAGAAGTTCTACTGCATCTCATGCTAATCTCTTCCATCGCTGCAGCCATGCTAAAGTAATTATCCATCTTTTTTAATTGCTTTCGCTGGAAGGCCCGGGAACGCAAAGCTGCCTTTCATTAGACGACCTGAATGATGCCCAGCGGGAGCCAGTGACGCCACGGAGGAGCGGAATGTAAAGCCACCGCTTCTTCGGAAAGACCAGCGCCAAGTCTGGTTGGCCCTGGCAACAGGCGCAGCCCCCCTGTCCCATTGGCACAACTCCATCTGGGAAGCCGTCCATTTAAACTGTTTCTAAAGGGCAGGTACTTTCAAAAATATACTTGGCAGTTGATTGGATGAACCATCTGGTCGTTTTCGCTGTCGGTACACCTAAACCATGCCCATATATCTATTAACACGATGCTGACTGGTAAGTTCAGTTGCAGCTCGGACGCATTTGCAATAATTTCTAGCTTTTCCAGACTGATTCTAGCAGCAAAATTAAACTGAAGCTTGCGAGACCATCCCGATCTCGCGACCGCACAGGGATAATGGCTGTCTGCTATATTAGCTACACGTGGCTAATAGCTGTCTGCTATATTAGCTACAAGTGGCTAATAGCTGTCTGCTATATTAGCTACATGTGGCTAATAGCTGTGTGCCATATTAGCCCTGGGCGGGACTAATGGTGCAATCCATTGTACTCTGAACTCAGAAAAAAAACTACCTCCGACAAGGTAAAATTCAATGGAATGCTCATTCAAGTCAGAATTCCCAGTCGGAAACTCAGACAAGATTTCTCCAAGCCGAGTTTGCCGACATAAACACACATGATGTCACAGCAATGTGGCGGCGTGCGAGCACAGTTGGCAGTAAGCACAAAGCATCTACTTTATATAGCATTTGTGTTATGAAATATATATGTAAGCATGCATCTATATAATAGCATATTCTGTCCGTCTATTTTAATGTGACATGTTAAATCAGCTGCTCTAGTGCTAGTGTTTCCCTTGACTGATGATGCTGTAGCCTAATTGATAGCTTTTTTCCCTTAGTGCATTATTGATAACTTTAGCGACTTGCTATAAATATCAGTTTGCTGTGGACATCCATGTTTTCCTGAGCAGATGGACTGGGACATATAGATTGGAAGTCGGTAAAACCTACTCAGAAATATCGACTTACGCCCTGCAACGGATTACAGCATAATAGCTAATAGTCGTACTGATGTGTCATGCTGAATGGCCGCTGAAGACTCTCCACAGACAAATCCCAGACAGATGTAGCTTTCTGCTTATGTCATTATTATCATTAGAGTGACCGCAGCGGACTAGTTCACCAGTGTTACTCATAAGCATAGCTGCATGTGTCTGTCACCAGGGAGAGCGGGTCAACACACACAAACAAACTAAAAACTTGGTCAACACACACAAACAAACTAAAAACTTAAAAAAGAAGGTATCACTGCAAAGACTATATCTATCTTAGTGTTATACTCTTGTTTTTAGATTTAAAATCTAGTTGGACTTGTTTCTAATATCTAGTGACTTAATTTAAGTAAATGTGCACTTAATTTAAGAAATCTTATCAAGTGAATTTCACTTACTGCACTGGCAGCCAGTTTTGCTTGTTTAATATAACTAAAATATTTGCATTTAGATATGATAGGGCATTTTGTCAGTGTAAAGTCAGCGACTCTAAGATAAAAAGCTTCCCTAAATGTGTGTGTGGGTGCAAAACATATCTGGTGTTTCTACACAGCCTGGCCCATCTGTAAATGTGAACAGCACTGAGGAGCTGTTTTGGATTCGATCAAGTTCAAATGTCAACAATCATTCTCCAGAATCGCTGACTACACCTTTACCGTAGATTTGGAAATGTTAGCAACACCACAGCTGGCCGTACGGCGTGCACACACACACACACAGACACATGCTACACAAACACACACGCACACAGACATGCTGTATGTAAACACACAAGCACAGAGACACATGCCACACACACACAAACACACAGACACACAGACATATGTAAACAGACAAACACACACACACACACATGCAAACGGACACAAAGGACTCACCTGTGTGTGTGTAGCGTCGGCTGTCCCGGCAGGCAGGCACAGACCCAGGGAAGAAACACACAGGACAGCTGCTAGCGTCCCGACCGGACTCATTTTCCCCCGTGTGTCAACAGCTGGTCCTCCTGCAAGAGCAGCTCTCTTCCTTCCTCTCTCTCTCTCTCTTCCTCTATCACTTTCTCTTCCTCTCTCTCTCCCTCTCTTCCTCTCTCCTTCTTTCTCTCTCTCTCTCTCTCTCTCCGCTCCGTCTCTACCATCCTCTCTCCTTCTCTACTATCCCCCCTTGATCCTTTGCTCCCCCCCTCTCCCCCCCTCTCTCTCCATCCCTCCCTCCCTCTGAAGTTGTTCCCTTCCAGTCCTCTAATGTCTCTCTGTCCCGGCCGGCGTCGGACTCCAGACCACGTCGGAGCAGCACTAGACAGTAATCTCCCATTGGGAATGAATAAGAGTTGAGGGGAATGTTGCCGTGCAGGAGAGGAAGCGTCCATCTTGTCGAGCCTCAGGGAGGTGCACACACACACAAGCATATGTAAAGGTAGTCATGACAACATCACACACACACACAAGCATATGTAAAGGTAGTCATGACAACATCACACACACACAAGCATATGTAAAGGTAGTCATGACAACATCACACACACACACAAGCATATGTAAAGGTAGTCATGACAACATCACACACACACAAGCATATGTAAAGGTAGTCATGACAACATCAAACACACACACACACAAGCATATGTAAAGGTAGTCATAACATCACACACAACAGTATACCATAAATGTAGTCATAACATCACACACAACAGTATACCATAATGGTAGTCATAACAACATCATACATAAACACACAACAGTATACCATAAAGGTAGTCATAACAACATCACACACATAACAGCATACTGCAAAGGTATAACATCACAGTCTTCAGTACAGTAAGAACAGACATTTTCTAGTCGTAGGAACAGAAATACTGTTACTGTCTCTTATCATTTTGTGGAATGTGGATGAATGGCACTTTACACAAGAGTATAACCTTTATATATTGTATTATACTTTAATGCGGGGGAAAAGCGTTTTTTTTGATAAACCACAATTTACGCTCATCTTGTATCTACTTGAAATATTAATAGTACACTTAAAAAAAGTACTTAATGTGCACTTGATGCCACATACATGGCTTAAAGTGGTACTTTTTATTGCAAGGTACATGTACTGTACAAGGTATTTGTATGTGTACTGTTTCTTTTACTAAATGGTCAGAAGAGATTGGGTTTTTACGTGAGGACAGGTAAATACTGTATACTGTAGGTTTTCATTTTATGCTTGTGTGCTACTGTGATACTGACGCTGAACAGTAGGTGGCAGCACATTGAGTATGTCCACGGTCCAAATGCATCCTGGAATTTTCCATATGGGGCTGCTCGTTGAGATAGCTGGGGACCCCCGGTATGTTGGATTGGGCTTAGGGCTAGGAGAACGCATTTGCACAGGCATGCCTAAATTGAAAAATTGAACAAAGTGTCTTCTCTGCCGGAATATGGGGCTCCTGCTATGGAATTACCATACTTTCATTCACATTCCAAAGTTCCAGACATGTTCCAGATGTCAGTTTCTCCATTTAGTCCGTCGTCAGTGTGATACATGTGGTTAAAGTCCTTATAAAATGCCTCTGATGTAGTTTACTACTGACCCAGTAGCACTATTAGGCCTAACCTATGCAGGCGAGGATTCAATAGAAATATGTTTAAAAGTTTATCTCTGCATATTTTGCAAGATGTTATGTGAGCTCATAATTCATCGCCACATGCAGTAGTTTTCCAAGCTTATTTGACAGCATAATTTAACAGACCTTAAAATGTTTCACATTCTTATTTTCTCACTGTATCAAACCACCAGGGTGTTTGGTGACAACGGGGTAATCTGTTCTTCCTCGTTTCCATAATATGAAATTATCTTGTCACATTTGATCTAAATACATGCAAAAACTGAGGAAGGCCTATTGACAAATCACCTATTTACTGTAGCACCTGGGTGGTTTCAAGCTTGTGTGTGTGTGTGTGTGTGTGGAGGTGTGGGGTGGGTGGGGGGTGTTAGGAGGTAGGGGTGGGCAGAATACAGAGCTGGCTCTGTTCTCCACCTAGGTGCATCACCCAGGGAGAACAGAAAGCTATTTAACACATTTGAGATATTTCTTTTTTTAATACCTCTCATTAATCAAACATTTCTACATGTGCACTTATACATTTGAAAGGTTTGTTAATGTAAATCTAAACTGATTAACAGTTATTGCTCGCTTGACCCAAATTAAGACTTCACTCCATAAATTGGGAAACAAATACAAGAGAACATTTTATCAATATACGTCTGTGTGTTCCATCTCTGTATCGCATAGAAATATGCATGATTGCATCAGTCGACGTTCGAGATCACGGGTTCGATTCATTTCCATGTTTCACAGGTCTACATGTACTTTCTGAGCGCGTAATGGTGTCGTATGTAGATTTGGCCACAAGGTGGCAGAGTGTGAAATGGCGTGGCATAAACTAAAAAAATGTGCAATTAATACAAGGGCGTGTGAATGGGAATCGTCCCACCCTTGCGCAACTTAAAAAGTTTATGCTTTCACTGTAAATAAATGTGTAATTGTAACTAACTGTACATATTGTTTATGTGGAGGGAAAAATATGCTGTTCACTGTAGGCTACTGTACAAAACAGGAGGATGAATCACAGGAGCTTATAGCCTGATCTGTGATGACAGTAGTTCCTACTACACTCTGCCATCAGAGCCACATAAGGAATTTAAAGAATGGCGGCTGACAGCAGATTCCTTTGTTAGCCACTCCCGACTTCTGATTTGGACACGTGCGAGACTAGCTAGGCGTTGCACTTCATCAGTAGGACAGCATTTGGGAAAATACATTGGATGGTAAGCAACAGAGATTTTGATAACGCTTCCAAAAGGTCATGGCTGATGGCTTTATCCCATTCAAATAATAATCTCCCATAAAATTAAAAAACACACAATTTTAAGAGTTTCATTTGTTTACTTGTCTCTAATCTGCAACCTCCAAATGCACATAGCATATAGAATACAAGATACAATAAATGAATATACATTAGATATAAAAGTCAGTAAAATAGTACTCTAGTTTGTGTAAAATGGATTTGTATCTCTACAATGAAAGTGGCACAAATGACTACATGCTTGTTATCTTAATACACAGCATTAGTTGGCTTCTTTTCATTTGGACTACAAACACAATCTTGGTCTATAAATGGGCTTTGCGATAGCAAACCAAACTCTTGCTCTCTTTCCTTACATTTCATTGCAACTCTCAAACCTCCCCACCTACAGGATTGTTAACTAATAAGCGTTATAGTTTAGTGTAATGTGACCAGCCTATAGGTTATCGTCTACAAGAGCCAGAACTGCTTTAAGGTATACCATGTACTTATAGCATAAAATGGATTGAACAGAAAAAGGAATATGGCCGCAAGTTTTAATAAAGTGTTGTAGTGCCTCAACAGAGGGAATTCATGGCGATGGGAAAGAAATATACCGTTTTACACAGTGTTACGGATAGAACAGCAAGAAAGCAATGCCACTAAACTAGAGCAGAATTGCCTTAATTGCCCACTGATTATTACTCTACATAGTGCTATAGCGGCGTGTTCTGGGACTGGATTAGCCTGAAGAGACAGGCGTTGTTTCAGTGGGACTACAAACACACAGGCAGCGATAATAAGATATGCCTTAATAAACCACCAAAGATAAATAAGAGGATGTAACATGTTCAATTCTGCGGTTTGCGTTTCTTAAATCTACACGCGCAACACTGAAGTCACGGCACGATTAAATGTGGTAAAGAGCGATGGCAACGCAGACCCATCCCGACACCATGGTTACCAGTTGTCCAGGAAGTCGAAGCCAGTCTTCAGGATGTTGCTGCTGGTGTTGAACTGAAGGGCAAAGATCAGACCATCATTATAATGTCACAGTAGTATGTCACAGATGTAGCATATGTAAACAATATTATTATTACTATTATTATTATTAATAATAATAATATGTCACACATGTAGCATATGTAAACGATATTATTATTATTATTATTATTATTAATAATGTCACACTTAGCATATGTAAATGATAGTATTATTATTATTATGAATAATATGTCACACATGTAGCATATGTAAACAATAGATATTATTATTATTATTATAATATATATATTGTTTACATATGCTACATGTGTGACATATTCATAATAACAACAACAACAACAACAATAATAATAATAATAATAATAATAATAATAATAATAATAATAATAAGTGAGTATGGATGAACCAGTAAGACATACCAGTGTGTGTGAACCAGTATGTCCCATCTGGGAGAAGGCAGGCCCGGGGGCCGAGCCAGAGTCGTCTCCCGGGCGTGGTGCGGCCCCCGGGCGCGGGCCCACCAGGCTGGGGCTGCGTGGGGCCAGCAGGCTGCTAGAGAACATCTCGTCCACGGCGTTGCTGACGGAGGGCAGCGTGCTCTGGGAGCGCTCCCAGCCCGCCACGGGCAGCACCGGGGGGACGGGGCTCGGAGCGGGGACCGGCGTGATGGAGATGGGCGGAGGCGGGGGTGTTGCCGCGGCGACGGGGACAGGGGGCGGGGCGGCGGCGGGGGCCTTCGGGGCCCGCTGCTTGCTGGACCTGGAGGGCCCGGGGGGGCGGGGCTCCGCCGCCTCCGTCTCCTTGGTCGCTGCTGTTGCCGTGGGAACGGAGGAGTCCTAGGAGCAATAGCCATTGTTTAATTACAGCATGCAAGCAGAGACCCTACATAAGGAGACATTTGTGAACGCCTCCATCACCTGGCGCAGGTAGGAGGGCAGGGGCTTCTCTCCCTTCTCCAGGGACTTGATCTGGCTGGGCGTGAGTGACTGGAAGTCGTCCTGCTCCCCCTCCAGACGGGAGCGCTCGGCGCTCAGCTTCCAGAACGAGGACTCCTCCTCTGGCCTGGTGCGGCCGGAGCTGGGCTGCTCGCTGCTGGGCGCCTGGAGGGGGGAGGTACTTTTAGTCAGCCACACAGGCAAGGGGCGCTAGGCTAGTTAGCTTGAGGCTAGCTAGCTTAGGGTTTCACATATTCTTCTATAGAACAGAAAGACACATATATATACATACATACATACATACATATAAACAATACCTTTGGATTTGACAATAGAAAGTGTATTTATATTGTTAAATAAGCGGCTGTATATTACAGCTGCTTATGTACCTGTCAAGTACAACACCACATGACCCTTGCTTACAGTGCTTCCTAGTCGTGAGGACGACACACACCCTGTTGTTCCCACAGTACCTTAGCGCTTGGTGTGCTCTTGCTGAGCTGGCCGCTCTGGGCGGCCTTGACGGGCTTGGCGTCGGCCTGCGAGGATGATACACATGGCCCTGGGCCCCCTGGCAGCAGACTGAACTCCAGCTGGCTCTGCAACATTATTATATTAACGGCTTCAAAGGCAGGGTTATTATTGAGAACACCTGCTAACTTTGAGCTCAAATCAAACACGCACACAACAAATTGCGAAGCCAATTAGCTTTATTTGTTGTGAGTGGTGTTCGCCACTTTGTTTGTGTTCCTATTTACGGAGCCAGGGCTGTGTAGAAGTACACTAACATAGCTAAAGTGTATTCTCTCTTAAAATTATTTTACAATAGTCGACTATATGTTTAATCTGATTACACCTACTTCCCCCTATATGTTTAATCTGATTACACCTACTTCCCCCCCTCCCTTCCCTGCAGGAGAGGAGGAGGAGAGATGAGTGACAGGAGACCCACGTGTTTGTGGAGAGTTTCAAAGAGAAGCATTTCACCAATACTGTTTTCAGTCACAAGGCCAGGTCTCGCCCCAAATAGGGAGTTAACCTTTAGCCTTTAAGTCATTTAAATTAATGTACAAAATATTCAATAAACACGTTCAACTATAACATTAGTGGTGGTGACACAATATTACTTTCCTTGTGTCATGACACACAAGCTGAATGTTTACGTTTTGTTATACAACTGTCGTTCTCAATCTGTGCAAACAAATAATTATTTAATTATTTAGACAGATCACATTTATATTTTTACCTTAGTTTCCCATGAAAATGGCGCAGAATGCTCATCTTGCCACGTTATATCCTAAAAGAAACACATTCAGTTCAGGCATTGTTTACATATTCGAGTACAGTAGCTTGTGTTTTAAAATGGTTGTTTGTTGTCGTTTCTGTGTACAGTAAACATCTGAAAAAGCAAATATAACCCAACAGCAAGATGTCAGTCCGTCCATGTTTGGCATTGTGTCCGTACAGATTACAAACTACCGTACCGTAGACAAATCTCGGCGTCCTCGTCTGGCTACGTGGCCAGCCCGGCTAAAACATCTGGTATTTCTCTATATCAGGACTCAGGACACAGAATTACGACATATAAATAAAGTACACATACCTCTTCTCCGAAATGGACTATTTTCTGGCCGGTCTGAATGAGCAGTTTAGGGTAACAAATCACTTCTTCCCGATCTACTCTGTGCATCGCGTATCGGGCTCGGACCTGTGGGTCCATCATACTATTGTCGATGGCGCTGTCTTGTTCATTCGGCGTCATTTTCTCCCAAGCCGGGCCGTGTTTGGCCTTGATAGTCTCCCGTTCCTGCATTATTTTCTTGGCCATCGAGTTGATGGAGGAGAAATACTCGAGCTTCTTCTCCTCCATCCTGTGGGCATCGAGCCCCGCCATGGTCGCCGCAGCCATTTCTAGCAGGCTCCCAGCGGTAGCGCGTTGGAATGCACTGCAGTCGCACTCGGGCTGCCCAGGTCCGACCACGTGACCGGAGAACTTGTAAACGACAAGTCCTCGGCAACATTCGGCAGCCACGTGGTAGCGTCAAGAATGTCCCACTAAATGCGCGTTGGACAGTCGGACAGCGTGTTGACACCGTCATCTATTGGTGAAATTTAAACATGACGACAAACCTGTTTTTTGCGTGGTACATCCTACATCCCGGTATATCTACTATTATTCAACTCACTCAACCCTGCCCAGCTCAGCCCTAGAGATATTTTAAGCATATTGTGTAATGTGTACATGTATTGAAAACTTTGTTTTAAAACAGATTTGGTATGACAGCTTGTGGCGCGCACTATGATGAATATGCAATAATGGCCTACATTGTCATAAAAGTCAGTTATCCGTTTCAAAATGTCACGATAATTATGAAATACCAAATTGTAGTAGACGTCAACATAAAACCACAAATAACACAGGCCTACACATTTAACCGTTTTTTTTTTTTAATATCTTGTGTACTTTTTTTTATTTGACTGAGATTCATAATATAATTTATACTTTATACTATTGACAAATTATTTAAAGACGTTGGCTAACTAAAGGGTGATTAACAAGGGTGAGTCGCTGCTGGGGGAATTTACTCATCGTCACTGATCACGTCAACTGAGGTCTACACCACGTGACGTGCTCTGTCATGTGTTGACGCTGTCATGTGACTGAGCCAGTTCCTGCTAGCAGGCTAACCAACAAGACCCAGAGAGACTATTGCTGCCAATTTGCTGTATCATGTCCTAATTCAGCAACACCACAGGCCGTATTTGACAGTGAAAACATGGGATTTGCGTGCACGTCGAGTCGTGCGTCGGGGGGAATGGGGATAACGTTGCTGGTGTGTGTCGGGTCCGTATTGTGTTCAGCGTTATTTGCGTCCAGTGCCGTGGCTCAGGATAGTAGCCTTTGGTACAAAGATCTCTGCAGGTAATGTGCTGCAATATATACCACAAACGTAACCTACATACGAAAAGAAGAGCGTTATCTTTATTGAAACTTTCAGCTATATCTAACTGCATCACGTACATAACTACCTGCTGCATTCTGTTGCAGCTTGTTAGCTACAATATTTAGTATTTATTATTTATTTACTGTAGATGTCTACTGTTGACTCACACAGTGCCGCATGCCTTTAAGCAAATATTGATAATACAGTACCCAATTATTAGCAAGTAGCTGTTGAGCGATATCCGCTTAGTAAAACAGACTCTTTTCTGTCTGGTTAAGTCTCATTTCCTTGTGTGGGTTTGTAATACGTTTCGATATTGTTGTGTGTATGGAAGGGCACATCATTTATTAAGTACAGGAAATGTACTTACATAGTATGCAGAGGTTCACACAGTGCTTCTTCTGTTATTGTCATATCTTGAATGTAAATAAAGGCAAAACCGTTTCCTTAAAGTCCCACTACCAGTTTGTGTACATATACAGTATAATAACAGTGAACACTGAGGCAAACATACTGTATATTGATTTGATTCTGATGTATTATATTTCAGTTATAAGTGGGAAGCCATTGACCGGGACAACAATGTGAGCTACACTCTGAGGCTCTGTGAAGCAGCACAAGAAACTACCTGTGGCAAAAGCACCGCTGTATGTGCCAAGAGCCTTGGAACACAAAACACGCGGCAGTCTGTCGGTGAGTATGCAGAACTATTGTAGCGGAGCTAAACATGTATTTGTGTAGTTATAGTACATGATAGATCACATCTTAAAGGTGTGGTCAGCTATTGTACATTGGTACTTTTTTTTTGTCTAATTCACGGTCATCTAGCTGCAAGTGTGTGCTGAAAACATATTCCGGTGTTCCTACACAGCCATAGCTGACTCTGTATATGGGAACACAAACACAGTGGTGCGGTGCAGACCGCACCACACAACACTGTCTATCCCAGCCGTGGCAATGTTCAGATAAGCTTATCAGAAAATAATGCGGGTGCAGGTGGGGTCAGGTCAAACCCCACTGCAGCGCTCCGACTAAGTAATCAATATACAGGATTCTCCGATCCTCGCTCTCAAACATACACACACTATGGCACTATGGCACAGACCGTGCACTGAAGCGGCGGTGCAGATCCTCTCATGCCCTGCCTGTCACACCCGACACCTTATGGCAGTGAAGGAACAGAGTTCAAATATCAACAAACTTTCTCCATCATCACTGACTACATCTTTAAATCCCTTGTTTTCTGACTTACAACAGAACTTGACTGATTTGAATTGGACTGATGTATTGCCATGTAGATCGATTGATAGGTGTTTCTTCCATGAGTGAAAAAAAACAAGCCCCCAAACCCATTTACAGCTGATTAATTAGGTTCTGTTTTATGGTACTATGTAGGAATAACAACATGATACCTCTTACCACAATAGACTGTGCTACTCGGTATACTTGAAACGCAGTGGCATTAATGCCTCTAGCTATGATTTTAATGTTAAATAGTTACATCGGGGAGCTTAGGCTAGCTAGACTATGTGCTCTTTTCTTTAACTGGTCAAAATCAGCCTTTTCTCTACTGTAATTGTTGTGCAGTCTCATGTTCTGTATTAGACAGGCAGCAATTTATTACAAATCTGACCTAATCATTTTCTATTAAGGCATTTAAAATGGAGATAGTGGAAGCCACTTGCAATTGGTAAAAGCTCTATGAATCTTTTGTCTGTTTCATAATTAAAAGATCCAGAAAGCCAACACTGATTAATTAGCTAATTATATGCTAACTACATGCATACCTCCATGGTTACAGCATCAACCCATTACTTGTTTCTTTCTACTTCAGGGTGATGGGGCTTTGATGTATGTCTGCCGGGGTTCCTTCTCAGTCAGTATAGTCTCTGCTGTTGATTTAGAGCAGCTTGTACCACAGGACACCTTCCTCTGGCAGATTGGTGTTGTTGAGTGTGACTACATTGTCGAGAGAGAGAGAGAATTGATCAAAGCAAGTGGAAGGTGTATCCCATCAGTTGTCACCTGACATGCACAGCAGGGTATTGTATTGGCATGCACACATGCAGTACATACTCACTTGTGCCTTTGTGTAACTGAGGTTAGTAGGCCGCTGCCTCACTGAATAACATTCCTTTATGAGCCACTGGTGACACGGAACTGCACATATTGCAGAACTGCTATATCAGCTTGTGTGTGTGTGTGTGAGAAAGACATACACACACACACACACAAGATTGTGGTCTGTTCTGGCCTTGAATATCTAAGTTCAAACGGGCACAGTTTTTCTCACACTCCAAAATCATTATCACATGACTGTCTCATGCAGTGAGTCACTGTACTATGTACACACACACACACACACAAAGAATGACATATAAGCATGTGTCTTGCTCAATGACTGGATAAACGGTTACATATATTTGCTGGCCAATGCTTTGCCTCTGCTTTCATGTATATATGATTAGTTTGTCTTACTGAACGTACTGTGGCAGTAGAGGGCAAACTATTTGACACACAGAGCCAGTCACATGAACCATGCAATAAATGCACCAATTACATTTAATATAGAATTTACACACACACACACACACACACACATGCACAATTCCCAGGGCTGTTATCTGTGACTTGTATGGTGGCACAGTCAGGACAAACATTCATGTTGTGACCTATCATCATCCACGCACGCACACGCACACAGAGTGCATACTCTATACACAAGACATCTGACCTCTGACGACCTCTGCTTACCTCACTGTGGATGTGGCCTGTCTGGAGAAATGATTAGGCTGCGTTTATCATCTGAGAACCCTCCATAGACCAAACATGAAGGCTGTGGGAAGCTATGCCCGTGTGTGTGTCTAAAGGCCGTTTATATCCTCACTTCTCTGTGTGTGGTGAAGCCACGGTCACACTGCAAGCGATCCGCTCGCCGCCCATCGCTTTGCAGCTGAAAATGGGTTGCTTGTTTACAGGCTTTGGTTGCCTAGGTAACCCTCCCGTATATTTCTCACTATCAATCGAGTCGCCTGGAGTTCAGACTAGTTTAACTCGCTACCCGCCAACTTTGCACCGCCATGTTGCCCGTTGTCGCTTCAAGTCGTTGAATCACATTCATTTTCTATTGTCGTTTCTCGCCATATCGCTGCCAGTCACTTGTAGTGTGTGGGGGGGGGCTTCAGTGTGTGTGGGGGGCTTCGGTGTCCCCGGAACTTCGGTGTGTCCCCGGGGCTTCGGTGTGTCCCCGGGGCTTCGGTGTGTCCGCGGGGTTTCGGTGTCCGCGGGGTTTCGGTGTCCGCGGGGTTTCGGTGTCCACGGGGTTTCAGTGTCCTTGCATTTTATGATGTTCTTATTAAATCTGTTTCATTGAAAATGTTGTTGTGTTGCATCTCAGACTCTAAACCAAGGGTGGACAAATATGTTCACTTGGGGGCCCACACTGAAAATGTCAGAACTTTACACATGAAGTTTTTAACCAACATAATAAAACATTTAAAAATAAAACACAAAGTAGCTAACTTTGTTAACTTGCATATTTATGCATACAGTATAAAGGCTATTCCTATGCAACATAATATTTGTTATAATAATAATTTCATAATCAAACTTAACAGTTCACTTTAACTATGCATTTTTGTACGCAGCAGTAAATAAAGCAATATTCTGCAGAGCTCATCAAGGAATTTTATGTTGTACTTTATTATATTTTGTTTATGACGGGCGGGCCCGGTAGAATGTCTCAAAGGGCCGCATCCGGACCCCCGGGCCTGACTTTGCCAAGGCCTGCTCTAAGCTGTCCCCTGACACATTTGTCTGTTAACTCCAGCTGGTAGGTTGTCATTACATGTGTGTCTTTCTCCATGTGCAGGGGAGCTGTCTTTAATGTGGGCTTCTGGAACTGTGTTGAACTACAACACCACAGTCACTTGTCCGGGCAGCAGCAACAAAGTTCAGACCAGCATCAGCTTCCAGTGTGGGAAGACTATGGTAAATATAAAACTTAGCATTAGCATCACGTTAGCTTTAGCATCACGTTAGCTTCAGCATCACCTTCCATACCAGAAGCAGGCAAACGTCAACAGGGAGAAGGAGCAGGCATTTGGAACACAATATAACAAGACAAACTGTATATTAAAAGGTGTTGCAGGCAATCACACCCCCTAATGATGGACGCAACCTGTACCTTGGATTCCCTAGTTATGTTTCATTTCTTACAGTTTTACACCCCCCCCCCTAGTGACACACAGGTTATTTCCTCTGTGTGTGTTCACATTTATTACATTTCCTGGCATGCCACAGAGGTGCGTTTGTCTTGACAGAAGACAACCACTGTCATTTCCTTTACAGACAGAAATACTTTATACAGACTAATAATGTACACATGTAATTGAATTATTCATGATTTTGTGGTCTTCATTTGTCTGTTATTTACACTGCTTGTCAGTTTGGAGGGTGCACAAACTACAAAGTCACATCATAACAATATAGTTCAGTAACAATAAAACAAAGAAATGGCATGTGATTACAGAAGTCTGTGGTAAAATAAGTACAAATGCATGAGATAACATCTAGCTTAGTCACAGAGAGATAATGTCGCTGTGGTGTCTAGTCACAGAGCTAATGGCTAACGGGCTACCCCGTACTGACACTGTGGTGTCTAGTCACAGAGCTAATGGCTAATGGGCTACCCTGTACTGACGCTGTGGTGTCTAGTCACAGAGCTAATGGCTAATGGGCTAACCTGTACTGACGCTGTGGTGTCTAGTCACAGAGCTAATGGCTAATGGGCTACCATGTACTAACACTGTGGTGTCTAG
>JAODLL010012255.1:0-29250 GCA_026546735.1 Forbesichthys agassizii | reverse complement strand
ATTTCTTCATTGTTGTCACATGAAAAGATATGCTCACATATTTGCAAATATGTGAGGGGTGTACTCACTTTAGTGAGATACTCTGTGTGTGTGTGTGTATTTATATATAACTCCCCAAACCTAGTCCAAGATAAGTAAATTTAAAAGAAAAACTTTACTTATTTTTTTCCTATGCCCCCTTTCCGCACCATTTCATCGATCTGACTGTTGTTTTGTCTTAAATGTTGGGGTTCAGTTCTAGGTAAAACAAAAAAGATGCGGGTCGGATAGTGGGTGTTGTATTTAACAATTATAATTGTGGTGCAAAGCTTGACAAAGAAAATGTTGGTTGAATGTGGGTTTTTCATGAGCTCTAAGTCATAATCATCTAAATTAAAACAGATACAGCCTGGAACTATGTCACTTTGCGTGTAATTAATCCACGATCGATTAGTTTCACTTTGTCAATTGAATTATTGAAATAACTTAACTTTTATGTTTATAAGTTTAAACAGCGCTTGAAGTGATTCCATCCAATGCTTTGAGCCAGAGCGGTTTGTCACTGTAATATTCCAATGCTATTATCCCAGTCGTTAGGATAGGGTCAGGTCAGTCTCAAGTCAGATCTTGTGTCCAGGGGTAGGGTTGGGTTCAGGAACTAATTGGCCATATATGCTTGGGTGCGTTAATGCACGTCTCATGTGCGGGGCAAAGGCGGGTCTATTCATTAGAACGAGAGAAATAAAAGAAAAATAATTTGTTAGTGACAAAACTAAAATGACTACCTCATGTTCTGTGGGGTCAGAAAGATGAACTGTCTGTGACGCTGGCTGTCAGCAACCTTTAACATCATGTCCATGGATATCCTTCTGTTCACCATGTCCTGGCGAACAACCCAAGTGTTAGTCAATGTACTCAAATATGTACAAATAACTGAACTTGCCTTCGACCACCATAATGAAGCCACTGTGGGACTCAAAAGTCCATTCCAACAATGAAGTGCTAACTAAGTGTAAACTTTCATGCCCTCTAGTCTGTAAACTGGGGACATTCTGAGATATTTTGAGTGTTTGACAAGAGTCTTAAAAGTGTAAATGCATGTAAATGTGTTTTTTGAGCTGTAAACTAAGTAATATGATTGATCTGTGATGAGACACATCAATGCTGCTGTTGATATTGACAAAATTCCCCATTTATTATAAAAATCTTAATTTTATGGGGTGAAAAGAGAACTAGACGTCATATCCGCTGGTTTTCAGCAGCACACTTCGTACTCTCATGTGTCATAAAATGTAATGTTAACGTTAATGAGGGAGCCCCTCTCAGCCTCCTCCACCCTCAGCTCTTTTTTTTTGGAGTGGGTTAAGTCAGGCTCGGCTCTGGGGTGCAGTTGCACTTTAAAGCAGTTATGTTTTGTCCGGTGGCACCCTGAAAAACCAACTCGCAATGCACACACACGCAACACGTAAGTGTTTCAATATATGCATGATTTATGCAAACGGGTGTGTTATTAATGCATAATAATAATAATAACAACAACTATACAAGTAAAACCAAGTGTTACTACCATGTAGACGTCAAACTCGTCAAGGCAGCGGAAAGGTGCCTCTGTGATGGCCCAGAGAGAAAGAACAAAACAAACTGTGGAGAAGGAGCGCTCGCCACCAGACAAGGAGCGCATGTCGTTCAAATCACCCTTATTAGCTTCACCTGGCTGCACCTTCACCTGGTGGAGGCCACAAAGAAAGAGGTCCATTTTAAAAATAGCATTAAGAAATAAGAGAAGAACCCCCACCATTTATTTATATATAAAACCACTACTGCAAACACATATGTATATAAATGGATATAGCCACACTACTTACAGAGATGGAGAGGGTTTCATTCTTGTGGTCAAAGATCATACTCCCTGTGTAACCTCTCTGGGCCAGCATATTATCAAAGTAGTATTTACAACGAGCAGAAAGAAACCTAGGAAAGATTTGTGGCATGTTATAAAGTACAGATGTGAGTGCCACAGGCACCATACACATCATCTGCTCTACCGAAAGGATGATGTCTCTGTTATGCTAGTAGTATGAAATGTATGAAGTGTAGCTGTCAAACTTACCTCCTAAGGACACCAAAAGCCTTAACTCTCTCATTGATAATTCTGTCCAGGGTCTTTAGGAAGCTGGTGAGATTCTTCACCTGGTTGGCAACATTTTTGTAGTTCACCACAGCCTCTTGGTACTGCCTTTTATGGTGAGGGGGAGTGATTGATAGAATCAAATATGTCAATTCAGACATTAATTCCCAAGCTCATGCAATAGAGAGCAGATATACAGTATAATAACTTACTTATACACACTTTTACAAGGATTTTGTGAAAGTGCCAGTAAGGTCATACAAAACTGAGTACATCTGAATAAATAACAAACTAACCTTGATTTTAACCCAGAATTCAATTGCCTAGGTAACCCAAAAGAGTCTTCTTTATTAGCCTTTATACTAAATAATGCTATGCCAGTGTCGGAAATGTTGGAAAGTGTCACTTTCTATCTTTAGTGTGTCCTAAAAGGTGACATACCTCACAACCTCTTCACGGTCACCCTGCTGGTCTCGCTGGGAGTTGATCTTGCTCTTGAGGCGGCTGATCTCTGTGTCTAGACTCCTGACTGTTCGATGTACGTCCAAACGGGCCGGACACATCTCTGTGGCCTTGGCGATTGTGTCCTGTAACATGGTGTGTCACGTGCATAACTTCAACAAAGCGAGGCACATGGACATGCAGTACTTGGATGTAGCATCTCGATATGGGGAACAGCTGCAATAAAATAAAATAAACACTGACATACCGCAAGCTCTTTTTCCTTGGCATCCACAGTAGCCTTTAGAGTCTCGATGTTGTCGATGTGGCTGCTGCGTTTGGTCTCATAGTGTTTCTTGTGGTGCTTGCACTTTATCAACTCCTGGTCGATTTTACTCAGATCCTCCTGAAGTATGGCAGAAGAAAAGACAGAAGCCTAAGCGATTACATCAGTAACAAACACCTGGAATTATAAAGCTCACAAGCAACAAAAACGAATTAGAATCGTTTTGACAGGCATTCACCTTGGACCACACATTACAATGACTACAGTTGTTCCATGTAACAGAAAACCTTTTTGCCCAGATGGACTTAAAAAATAGCCTGATATGCCAGTGTATAGTCTGTTGAACACATTTATCTTGGAAACCGTCTACTAAAACTGTTTATTCAAAAAATCAATACAAAAAAATTGTTTCCTGACCACACGACACTAGTCCTTGGGCTACGGTACAGTGTAGCCTATCTCAAAAGAATCAGAAAGTCCAAAAATACATAAATAAATAAAATTAATTAAATAATACGATCTAGTCTATATGTTGAGTTGGTTTGGAAACGTCCCTTTGATCATGTGTGTCCTCTGTTCTTGTGTACGATGACATTTATCTTGTGGTTTTGGCTTTAAAGAAAAGATACAACAGGATAACCTGATAACTTGTTAAATAAGTGTAGGGCTGGGCCCAAATGCTTGGGCTATTATTTCAATAGGCCTAATAGCTTAGAGGCTATTGCCTCTATTATGTTTTATGCTGGTTTGTCACTCACTCGTATTCTAATTACAGTTTCTTTAAAAAAGGTTGACTTCACATTTTGTATTTTTTTACATTCGATGTGGGTAGTCGGCGGTGTTCGCAACGGGGCCACCCAGTTATTTTCTACCGTAGTTGTATGACAGGATAGCCATTGGGAATTTTTATATCTTGATTGACTTGTGTGAAGGACGCATTTTGAACTGATTCTGATAGGTAGGCTTGCTAATTAAGTTAAGTTGTTAATTAAGACATTCATTTATCCTTCACACTGAGTCATGTGGAGGTTTTTTCACATATTAGGCCAATCATACTGCAGCACTTTCCCAAACAAGCAGACACTCTGGTGTGTGCGCCGACTTATGACAGGTCCGATTGCCACCTTACACCAAACGATCGTGATGACGGGAGCGCGCTACAACTCTAGCGAAACTCGTGATTTATCTGTTGATTTTATTTGTCTACGACAGTAAAAGTCGTTAGGTGTAAGGTCGGCATTAGTCACAGCTCAGCCATGCCGGTAGCTAACAGTACACGCCGATTGGCCACATATCTCTCCAGCTATCTCTCCACTGATTTCTCTCAACATGTGTCCATTGACCAATTGTAGGCGAGTGTACATGTTAATTCATTAATTACATTTAGGTTTAGAATCACGTTGCACTTGGTGGAAAACAGCCGCCAGCAAAACTCTGCATATGAAACTACCTTGACAGATTCTGCCTCCTCAGCCACCACACCCATTTGGTCTTTGTGCTGTCGATATTCTCGGTCTGCCTCCTCAAAAGAGGTCTTGAGTTGGGCCATCTGCGCCTGAGCCGCATCGCACTCTGCACGCTTAGACGAGACCTTCCCAATGATCTCCTGGAGTTCCTCCTCCTGTGGATGAGAAAAGCATATGGTGTGTGTGTGAGGGATGTTCACAGATAACCGTTTAACCGACAACAACAAATGCGACCGATTAATACCATCAGTTAAACGGTTAAAGTATGCTGCATGGTAGAAGAAAAATAAACCTCAATCAACGGGGGCATGTCGGCACATAACTACTATATACGATCTGAGCGGCTTGCCTATTCTCAGTTACTTAACAGACCCTCTAGTCCACTCACTAGATTAACCTAATCCCACACAGCACGTCGACAGGTTTCGAAATTGGAGTAAAAGACAATAGAGCAGCTGTACTATACTGGGGCCTATAGGCTATAGCATAGGCCATTAAGCTATGGCAGTACAAACAGTTAGCTCGTCGGAATAGACTGACTAATTTCAATGGTTGAACATTGTGGTAACTTGTAGCAGACCCACACAAAGTGACACGCTTAATTAGGCTGACTGTGCAGGATGAATGTGTTGCTGAGCTTAAAGCATATCCGTTATGCTTTTTCCTTTTAACTAATAAAATAAATAAGATGGCGTGTACAGTTCGACAAGCGTCATTTTGTGCTGTTCTACTGAATATTGAATATTGCAGGGCTCGGCTGTGATTACCTCCAGAATTCGGCTGCAAAGACACTTGTCCATTGTAAATAAAGCATTTTAATATTTTCAGTTAACAGTTATGATTGGTTAAAGAGCGTCAGTTATCGGTCAGAATTATTTTTCAAGATGAGCTTCCCTAGTGTGTGTGTGTGTGTGTGTGTGTGTGTGTGTGTTCAGGGTGTGCATCATGACTGCACCAAGCTGCTCTGCATTCAAGTACCCACCAGAGGCTTAAGGTCTTCTGACTGAGGCTCCTCCACATTCTCAAGGTCAGTCATCTCCAACTGCAGCTTTCTGATCTTCTCCTGCAGCGCAAACGCACACACGCGCACACACACACACACACACACACAAAGAGCCAGAAATAAAATTAAAAATTAAAAAATTAAAAATAGACAACAACCAATAAACTAGCTGACTTCACTGTTTATAGCATTTTTACTGCTGGATAATGGGGATGGAGTGTTCAAGATAACATTTAAAATTCTTAAAACCCATGTAATGACCTTGTCTGCCATTAAATGTCACTAGGATGTCACTAGGACAGTATGTCTGGAGATCCCTAGCTCTTCTCTAACTGGGCCAAAGTCACTTTGATCTATTAAGTAAATACATTTACTCTTTACTGCAGTTCTTTTTACTGGGGGCAGTAAAGAGAACCCCCCCTACCCCCATATCTTCAAGCAATGGTCAGGTTCCAGGCCCAATCCAGAGCATTTAGGCGGCCGCTCATCCCAATCTTGACTTTTCTCCGTCTTAGCGCCACAACGGTGGAACGGACTTCCTGCAGCAGTCAGGACAGCGGAGTCACTACACATTTTCCGAAAGCGACTGAAAACCCACCTCTTCGGAATACACCACGGGACCCCAACCACCGATCTCCCTACCCCTTAGCACGCCACTAACAAACCTCTCTAACTTCTATGTTTCTAAAAAATAAATCCTCCTTTCTCTTTACAATATTATCAATTTATTGGTACTTAGACTTATAGCAACTATTTGCTGTGAAATTTGATACATGTTTTAAATCCCCTGTAAAATTACATAATGCATATAATGTTTGTTGTAAAGGTGTAACATATTAGCCCTACTGACGTGCTGCTGTTATTCTAACAGAATGTCGGCTGTGTACGGCAACTGGTGCATTATCTCCTCTACTGTTGACTAATGTGCTGTTTGGACTGTAAATCGCTTTGGATAAAAGCGTCTGCTAAGCGATGTCAATGTAAAACCTTCTTTGGTGTGAACAACAACTGATTTTCTTATACAAATACACAGCACTAGTGTTAACGCATGAAGGTTACGTTGATGTGCTTCTGTTCAGCATGGGCTCTGCGCAGCAGGTTATCATTCTGTTTCATGTCATCCTCCACTTTTTTCATCTGCTGCTGAAAGCGATTCAAGAGGGCACTCTGGTTGTCCAACTCCATCTTTAAATGTCTGGGAGGAGGGAACATTGGTATACATAGAGATATAGAGTGACAGGAAATATGAGGAGAGAGAAAAAAGAAGAACAAATGGCTTCAATTCTTTTTTGGTGTTTTACGTAACCTTGACAATAGATCAAAATAAACAAAGAAATAATAAAAATTGTAATCATAGCAACATGAACCTGATCTCCTCCTCGACGTCTCTAGTGAGATAGTTGGCTCTGGACTGATCGGCGGTATAGACGCGGTTTGTGAAGATCTGGTCTCCCTCTTTAGTGAAGGCCTGGTTGCAGTTCCTGGGCACGTTGTTTCCCAACATCACTTCACGAGCCTCCTTGCGATTCTGAGTAAGCACAGAAACACAAATATGACATGTGCCAGGATTTTGTAAAAGCGCTATATAAATGCAGTCCATTCATTCACTGTGGACAAAAAACAAAAATGAGAATGAATGTTTTTGTTCACATGTTCACATTCACAAGACGATGCAGATAGTAGGGGTGTAACAGTTCACTAAATCCACGGTTCGATATCTCGGTTTTTGAGCAACGGTTCGGTTCATATCTCGGTTTTATTATTTATTTCTTTGAGAAGTATAAATCTGGGAATTTATTCTGGCCTTGATTACATTCTGTAGAATAGTGTTCTTTTTACTATACTTTCTGTCACTAGATGGCACACTAGTACCAGCTTCTCAGCCAAACAAGAACACTGTTCTGATTGCCACCCACGCATGCGTGCTATGCTGTAGCGCGAGCACTAGGTGGAAATAAAGATGAGATCGAATTACGTTACAACACCCTGCTAAGGACAATATACCACTATATCCTTAAAGAAAATAGTCATATATTGCTGGTATATTTATGTTTAAAACGATTTGGAATACTAAGAACACTGTAGCTTCATCGCTATAAGTTACAAAATGCAAGCAGACGATCGAACAGTTTGGAACCACATGATGGAAAAACAGAAGTTTTGGACAGTTTTCATACCTTGGCGGACAATAGTCGGCGTCTTGTCATTTCTCAGGAAAATGACACACGCATCGATTTTCTAAATAAAGTGTGATATTATTTCAAATTGTTTCGTTTGAGTAAAGAAGCGAAGGCAATAGAATAGTTTAAATAATCAAACATCGTACTGACGGGGGATAATTCCATTAATGAAAACAAATGCATTCTAGAAATTGCTTTGTATTGTGTTTTGACAACTATAAAAATGTTCAATGGTTCTAACTAAATGTGAAATGAAAATTGTAGTTTAATTACAGTAGGAATGTATATATGAGAGCTCAACAGGCTGCACCTGTAGCAGGTTGGGTGTGTGTCTGTGTGCGAACCGCGGTTCTGTATTCCGGAACTGCGACACGAAACCATGTTTGTATCGCGGTTTCGGTCTCCGTTTCAGAACCATTACACCACTAACAGATAGCGTTGTCTGTTAATCATGAAGAATACACAACAAAAATAAATAATCTAGCAATGTACCAATCAAGGAAAAGGTTTGACCATGACAGAATGGCTAGGATGCAAACATTAATAAAGTTATAGGACGCTATTTGTTTACCTGAAAAGATCATGTTACCTTGATGAGCAGAATGCTCTCTATTCCTCTTTGATCAATCAAGCAGTTTGTCACAACGGGGTCCTCAATTTCTAGAGCTTGCAGCACTGAGGGGTATTGAGGATGATTCACAGCCCTGACAAACACACACACACAAAGTAACTTTAAAGTAACATTAAAGTGTAACTGCACACCATCTCTGAGCCTGACTGCACCCACTACAACTTTAAAAAATACAACAAGGAGCTGACTTGGGATCCGCCATTGACATTTGATGACGTACAGTTATGAGCCAAGTGTAGCGATGAAAACCAGCCAGGTCCTGGGGTGATTTTTAACAGATATGATGAGAAATCTTAACAGCGCTATAGTTGACAACAACTACTACACTACTGTTGTAGTAGTTGTTGTCAACTCTCTAGTGTGTAATTTAAAATAAACATTTTAAATTAGTAAATAACGCAGTGAACAAGCGTTGCACTGGAAATTATGGATATATACAACGCTAACATCCAGTGGAAATCAACAGTTGGTGTTGATCTTAAACGGGTAGATGTATCAAATGTTTAGCAGATGTTCAGAGCTGCTTATGTGTGACGTGGTGCTAATGGACCGAAGAGGCGGAGACTAGTGCAAACCCTGCATACCTTCTGCTTGTGTTGTGGACGTTTTGGATGAATGTGCTGGTGATGATTGTTGGCCTGCGGCCGCCTGGGTTGATCCTGGACATGAGGCCCTCCAGGACCTTCTCATCCTCGTAGTTGTCGCAGGTGAAGGCCTGTAGCTGCCCCCTGAGGCAAATCTCGACTGCCAGGGCCAGCTCCGGGTCTTTTAGGCTGATGCAGTATCCTGAAAAATGTATAACATTTTAATAAATACAATTTATATAAATTAAATAAAAAAATATTATTATTATTATTACATACAAGATAAAATATTAAACAAATAAAACATTACTGTTGTTAAACAGAAAGTCTTACCCAGTGGCCCACGGGGCTTTTGTTTGAACTGGCCTCTCCTGTAGCCCTCCTCGATGGCATTGAGTAGCGCGGGCATGTGCTCTCCGAAGCGGCGCAGGCGATTGGAGCGACTGCCCTCCATCGTCTGTAGGTTACGTCTGTTCGCCTCTATGGACCGATTGAGCAAGTCCCTTTCAAATCTAACGACATGAGTGCAGGAAATATATATGGTCAGATCCAATGGCAGGGAGTCAGCTTTTTCATACTTCTGTTATCTTGACTTTCCTGTCAAAAATAATGTACTCCTCTGTCTAGTTCCCCCAAGTATACCCCCCCCCCCCCTTTGAAATCCCATAGATAACGTGTGTTTATTTATTTTGATTTATTATAGATGGCTATTGGCATCATTGATAGTACTGTATGCAGCTGTGTATTGTAGCAATGTTTTATTGTGTATTTGTAAGGGGTCATTGAGTAATTTGATATACAGCATGATGCATTATTATCCTCATCAATGCTTGAACACTCAAGAAAAATAAAAAAATGTAAATGCCAGTTTGTCTTTTAAGTCACCAAAAGCCCAAGAAAGGTTGTTTCTTTGTGCAACATCATCGGTGTTTTGTTGGTTACTTACTTACTTATTGAATGTAATCAATTACAGTTACTAGTTATAAAAGTAAAATGATCAGTGACGTAATTTTTGGATAACCTAAATTTAGTAACATAATCTGATTATTATGATGATTCGCTGGTATGAATCCCGTTGCCTCCTGACCAAGTGTCGAGGTGTCCCTGAGCAAGACACCCAACCCTGTGGTTAAATCGCACCTTGCATAGCTGCCATCACCATCGGTGTACGAACGTGTGTGTAAATATCAAACAATCCTGAAAAGCGCTATATAAATGCAGCTAATTTACCATGGTATAGCTTCTCCAGATCTTTTCATTCACCCATTGTCTACACAGATGCAGGGTCGCTCTCCTTTGTCTTTCATCGATTATTTTCCCATATGTTAACAACACCAAACATTTCCTCACTTAATCTTGCCCAGCTCCTCATTGGCTCGATTGGAGGCCTGCTGATATTGATCGATCTGCTGCCCCAGGGTGGCGTCCTGGTGTCTCAGGTCTTCCATTTGATTGCGGGCCGCTTGTGTTCGCTGTTCCCTGGCCTGACTTTCTGCTCCGGTGGCCTGACTGATACTGGAAAGACACAACAGCAGCCATATGAGCCGCGGTGGTGAGAAGCATGGAGGAAAGGGACAGCAATGAATTAAAGCCAATTAAAATAGAAATAACAGTGTCTGTACCTGTGTGTCAGTTCTTCTATCCTTGTAGTGAGCTGGGCTCTGTCCTTTTCCAGGCCTTTCAGGTTTGTCTTGCATCTGTGGAGAGTGACCTGAAACACAGATCAAGTCACCATAAATGTAAAAAAATTTATATATTTATCAAATTTAGTAACACCCCAATTTTTCCAGTTTATTATTGAAATTCAAGCAGTTCAAGTCCAATGAATAGCACTTGAAGCTGTTCTGCAGCAACGGAGGTTGATCAAGCTTTGTGCTACCAATTCCCACAGGGTTCCCAACTTCCTAATTTGATTACTTACAACCCCGTCTGCATAAAAGCAGTGTTGGAACACATTGTGGTACCATACCCTTGTGAGCATTTTATTGCATTGCAGAAAGTAGTGTTGCTATAAAAATAGTAAGAAATAAGGCATTTAGCAATGGAAGAGAGACAGACCATCATATCACTTAAAATCTTCTCCTACAGAGAAATGGCCAATAAATCAAGGTGTCAGTGAGTACAGTCCTTCACCATCATAAGGCACTCAGAAACTGGGGGAAACTCATACAGGCAGAGGTCTGGCAGACCCAAAGCCACAACATAATCAGAAGAAAAGTTTCTAAGAGTCAACAGCTTGAGTGATAGGCAATTCACAGGACAACAGCTTCAAGCACAGCTTAATTGTGGTCTTAATAAGAAAGTCTCAGTTTCAACTGTAGTTTGACAGGTCACGATGCAGCAAGAAAGCCATTCCTATGGCGTAAGAATAATAAAAAAAAGCCATGAAACACCACCAATGTACTACTGAAGACTGGAAGGAGGAGTTATGGACTGATTAATCAAAATTTGAAAACTTCCATTGATCGCGTAGGATTTTTATTATGCCATCGATTAGGCAAAAGGATGGTTCCTCAGTGTGTGAAATCAACTATCAAACATGGAGAAGGAAGCGTTATGGTCTGGGGCTGTTTTGCTGGATCCAGGGTCGGTGACTTGTACAGAGTGAGAGGCACTCTGAACCGAAAGAAAGAAAGAAAGAAAGAAAGAAAGAAAGAATGCCACAAATGTGTTTAGCTGTAATTTCTGCCAAAGCTGACTACTTTGAAGAGTCAAAAGTTTAAGTTAGTTTATAACACATTATCATTTATAAATTGATTCCATGATTTATTTTTAAACTTCAAATGTTTATATGTTCTATGCTTCCATTTCAGAGTACCATGACACATTGAACTGCATGAATTTCAATAAAGACCCGGAAGAATAGGGGTGTTCTAAAACATTTGACCGGTAGTGTACACGCAGGTATGTATTCCTACTGTATGTTACTCCAGTTAGCAGCATCAAATTGATCAAATAATTTCATATTTTGTGTAAAATGTTATAATATATCTTAAATTTCAAAAAAATGTAAACCCAATAATAAAAGCATGTTTTTAGAGAAGAGAAAAAAAAGGATGAAAAGGTTAAATTGTGAAAAAGGGGTTATTTCATGGTGAATGTCAGCAGGACGGCTTAAAGATGAGGGAAGCGATTCTAATTCAATCTACTTTTTGTAAAATTCTGCAAATATCTGCTCTAGGTCTATGGTAGCTGTTCGATCTGTCTGCGCGCTAAATAATAATCCGGTGTTCCTACGGAGCCCTGATTCTGTAAATGGAAAAACAATCAAAGTGGTGCAGACTGCACCAGTATTCCAGCCTTGGCAATGCGTGTTTGATTCAGGGGACAGAGCTTCTGAGGTTTCATCTATACTAATACGTTTAAGCTTTATAAGGTTTCAGGTTTTAGCTACAAGGATCAGTTTGGAAACAATGACGCACGCTGACATTCGCTTCCTGATTGGGTCTCATCAGTATGTCGCCGTAGTTACTTTGTAACAACTCCAATTCAATGTTTTCTGTTGGGCAGATCAAGAAGATTCCTCTACTTTGCTACATCGAGAGTTACTTTCACCTTGTTGTTGGTTCAAAAAAAAGAAATCTCTGGTTTTATTTTTCGCCATTATTGTTACGTTACAGTAGTAGGCCTAGTAAATGTTCTCCAACTGGACAAACTGATAAATTGCTTCTTGTTTACCGACACGCACATTCCCAGTGTAGCCTACGTGACTGGTCATGTGCGCTTCCAGGCGTGTTAATATCGGACAGAGATGCTTCCTAATACGGAGCTAAAACCCGTCTGGATGGAGATCGTTTTAGTTTTAAAATGCCGTTTTAAAACTAAAACGCATTATAGACAACACCCGAGTCAGCTTCTGAGGTAGAGGTGTATTTGTTTGGATGTAGAGTTCAAACATAAACAATCTTTATCCAGCATCGATTACTTCAGTGTCTTTGCTGAACTCTGACCTCGCCAGATTTGAGAAGGGTGCTACGTCTCTGGGCTTCCGCTTTAAGCTCCACACACTTTGGCTGGAGCTCCTGGACACGCGTGGCGATGCCTTCTAGCTGGTTCTGGATGTTCTTGTACTTCTTCTCAGCTTCTTTTACCTTATTCTGGTGGGATGACAAGCAAGATAGTTGCAGAGGTATACAGGGTTTGATGGAGAAAACAACGAGGTAAGCGATTAGTAATTCATGGACTGGCTACATTATCTGATTGGTTGGAATGGTGTTATCTCTGATAACATTTCAGATCATAATCAGAATAATGTTCATTCGTCATGTAATCATTATCTCTGTAGTAAGAAGGAATTCTCATTATATATAATATCTTATGAATGGAAATGCTGTAACTTTACCCCTCCCCCAGAGAAACATTACCGTCCATTCTTCCACTTTCTCATCAAACTTTATTGTAGAGCGGTTATCTGACTGCAGTCTCTCCCGCATCGGCACCAACTCCTTTTCCGTCTCATCCACCTGTCAGATTATGATCAATAATGGACAGCTAAGAATGTGTTTAGTCACCGATGCATACTGTATTCAGATGAACTTCACAATGACATCCACTGTGATCAAAGATGCGACCAGTGATGCTATATAGCAATGTTTTGAAAAATTAGGGGGGTATGGATTATCCTATAGCCATTCATTCACCACAAACACGTTTGTTGTTGTTATAATCCTAATAATAATAATATCAATGAATGCTGCAAGGGACATACACGATAAACTTCAAGTGACATAAAAGGTCATATGAAAACCTGAGTTTCCATATGAAAACAATTAAAAGCTAGGGAAGCCTATTTCAGCCGGCAGTGGGCATGAGCAAACACCAGAAGTTGGGATCCAATGCTATTGGTGCATTATTGTGGCTTGAGAAATACATTACTTTGACAGCGATAATGTGCTTTATGTGCTGATGCTACAAAAGTCACTGTCAATGTAAAATGTCTACCAATGTCATTGCATTGTACCCACCAAAGCCCATGCCATCTGCTTCTGCAAGTCCTCCAGTTTTGTCTGCATGTCGTCCAGTGAAGCCAAGCTCTTGTAAAGATCCTCCTTCTCCAGGTACTTTCGCTTTAGATCTTTTAAGCACTGTAACCCAGTGATGGATCCATCAGAAGGATAAAGGACTGAAAACGCCCTTGTTCCATTTTAAGTTAAAGGAGGGGGCAATGGACCTTTCGCCAGAGTTTTATTGACGAGCAATCTGACTAATCAGAAGGCAGAGATTTTGCTATGCGCCGCAGTGTGTTGGATAAACAAGAACCAACTGGAATAACGGTCTCTCCATCAAATCTGTTAACTTTAAACTTACATTGTTGAAAATGTAGAAAGGATATTATGGGAGTTGGGACATGCGAGAAGCACTCTGATAATAAGGTTGTGGGTGCTCCCCGTTATAAAAACGTATTTGACACAGGCCCTTAAACTAAGGCTGGCCCTGCCCGACTATGCTCTCAGCTCAATTTATTTTGCTGAGATTACAGTCTGGAAACCCTGATCACATTAGCGTTCGCACAGCCACACTGCTGACGGCCCAATTAGCGTGGGTGAGTGAGATGAAGTTGATGAAGTAAAGAATGTTTCAAAGTGATGGTAGAACAAACACTTCCCAATGGAGCGGGGCCTAGACTAGACTAAATTTAAAATAGAGTTTAACCGACTGCAAAATTAGTCGCTAGGAACATCCCTACTGTATATACAGTGGATTATAGTCCTTGTGTGTAGCATCGGTGTAGTGTGGAGGTCTTACTTCTGCATGCTGTGAAAGTTTGTCCTCAGTGATGTGTTTTGTTTCTTTGATGTAGAGAAAGTCATACTTCATCTGCTCCAGCTGGGTGGCTTTCATGAAGAACTGCAAAAGTAATAGAACATTAATTGACTGTACGGATAACAAAACTAGGAACATAGTCTATAACTATATTACTGTAGCTATATTTTCTATCAAACTTTACAAAATGTACATCATATACATACACACACATATATATACGTATACACACACACACACACATACACACACACACATATATATACACACTTACACATATACATACATATATACACATATATACATACATATACACACATATATACATACATATACACACATATATACATACATATACACACATATATACATACATATACACATATACACACATACATACATACACACACACAGTGTATCAATATAGAAAAATCTGGTTTAATCTACCTTATATTTATCTCCTCCTCCTTTAGAGTGAAGAAAATGCTTGCTCATCTCTTGAGTGAGTATCGACACGGGATTATACACCTTTAAATCAAAGTAAATCAAAATAATTAGTAATGTGAACAACACTTATGTAAGCATTATGCATAAATAACAAATGCATGGGCAACTGAAGGACATAGTTTGCACCTGAATATTGAAATTGTCCAAAATTGAAATAAGCTCTTCTTTTTTTGGTGAGACGAGCTGACCTAGGAGACAGGGAGTTTGTAAAATCCAAATTCTGAGCACAACAGAACTGAAACAAGTATTTCAACAGTGGACATAAATTCAATATCAAAATATATCGCAATAATATTTTTCAATAATGACGATATGATTTTTAAAACATTTCGGATATTTTAACAGAACATTACAGAATTTGTCACTGACTGATGTTGAAGGCGCATTAGTCAGTTCAATTTAACTATGTCCTGTGAAAAATGACGTGCACTACAGACACTCAGCAGATGTGGATAGCCACATGCCAAACAATTTTATTAACTCTCTCACCTAGCAACAAATATACCACAAAGATTTTATATTACATAGTAATGATGACGGCTTCATTCGCTATCAAACTCAGGTCTGCCATGCAATTGGGCTACGTCTATAGACTGGGCTACTTTCTTAAAGAGGATGCAATCCATAAGTAGGGATGTTTAAGTTTTTGATCACATTTTGAACAAATCATATAACAACTGAATTAAGGTTTACATTAACTTTGGTTATTCTAGATGTAATTTAAGGTATGCTGGTCACATGATCAATGAAATAATATGAGGTTAATTAGCCTTAATTCTGTAGTGGAAAATTTTTGGAAGATTAATCTGTTACATGAGTTTACTTAAATAGACTCCACTCACACACTAACTAATCAATATTGCTGACCTGGGTTATAGAGTACAGAGTCACCATGCTCCACTGAAAAGATGAAAAGTCGCTAGGTAAGGCCAAATATTTAGTACTTTGAGACTAACATCCCACTGAATAACGTCATATTATTGGATGACAGAATTGTGCCTGAGTTGTCATGAAAACCTTTTTGAAACAGAAACGTTTGAATGAATGAAAATGTAGTTGCTGATAGTCGCACGATCAACTCAGTCACAGGTGCTTTGTTAAGAATTGAATAAAGAAACCATGAATCAAACTCACAATCTCCAAGAAAGTTATTCTCCTACAGTCCACATAAATCTATTTGGGCCTTTACAAAGACGTGTCATAGTATTTACCTGACTTGCTCCTCAGTTTGTAGGTCCTAATTCCTTCACGTGTGATTCTCAGGTCTACTGTGATAGAAGAGCCATACACCTCTGGCTTAAAAGCATCCTTTCCTTTGTTACGTAGAGTAATGGAAACATCTGCCGAACTACACACACACACAAATTCTTCATATTTTACAAATAGGAACTTTCACTCATCACATTCTGAAAATGCATATATTTCAAAGTAAAAAATGTTGACAACCATTTTGAACATTTCCTTCCTAGCATTTGGGACAGGTTTTGTGCACACTGCTGACAGATGTGATTGGATGCCATCTGCAGCCAAATGAAAACCAACTACTTTTTACTTTTACACAAATATCTGTATTTTCTACTCATTACAATTTCAAAACAAGAGTTACTTTAGTGTTAACACGTTTGGAAACAATTGAGAGGAATTGTTGATTTATTTTGCATATTTGAGCGCCTTCCCAATATCATGAAGACTGATTTCAAACCAGCCGTGTAGCCACGGGTGGGCGACCGCCACCTAATTAGAACCACCGCCCACCCAACCAGTTCGATTTTTTTTTTAATGGAAAGATAAATACTTAACATTTGTTGGTATTAGTAATCAGTTGCCAAATATTCTATTGTATAAATGTCAATATTTATTTGTAAATGATTAATGTCATGCCCCCACCCTAGCCACAATATTCAAGCTGTCTGGCGTTAACAGGCGAAAGGTGTCGTGCCCAAAAGTGATTGTCCTATAAAAAGTGATTGCCGTCCATTTTCAGCTTCTTTTATCTGTATAAAATTATTATTGGCTATAATTTCTGATACATAGTGTACACTATATGTGTTTCTTTGCTAAGCCAAATATCCTTGTTTATATTTGTAAACTAGACTCAGAAATGTATGCAAATGTAATATTTTTGTATTTGGTGTTGTTAGGGTTTGAATTTAAGTTAACAGTTTTGAAGAGTATGGAAGCATGCTAATTGGCCAGTAGGTAGGCTAAAAGGGTCAATCAACATTCACGTCAGGAAGTGGCAGTTACACTTGTCAGTCACAAAAGAAACCCAAGAGAATGTGAGACAATAGGTGGCACCGTACTTTTCTCCTTCCTTCACAAATCCCTTGAGAGATGATCCCCTGTTTGTTGCCTGCGCAGTTCCACCAAGAGCGACGATAAGAGCTGTCAGAACTGCGCTCTTTCCACCTGTCAAATAGTAAATCAAAACGGGTGACAAACTGCAATAGTGGTAATAATTGTAGCGAAACATTACTTATTAAAGTAACACTCACTCCCATTGTTGCCAACAACAAAGTTGACATTGGAACCAAAATTGAAAGGGCCAAGGAGAGAGTGGCACATGAAATTCTTCAAGGTGATTGTCTCCACAATGCCTGCATCACTGGCCTCACCAGAAATCTGCAAGTGATGACATATATATGGGCTGTTGTAGTTCTTCATTCAAAAGACATACAGCATTCATCCTATACAACACTAACCTACATTTAACTGAACGTGAAATGGAAATAACGGACGTATTCAGTGAATCCACCAAACCACATGTGAAATGTGGAAAGAATTCATACCTCCGGTAACGTCTGCAAGATGTCCGGATCAACAAGTTCATCTTCATCTATCTGATCTTCTCCGGGTGCCGCAAAAGATCTGACACGCTTGTGTGGAGTTTCCTCGAACGAGTTGCCCTTCCTCTTAGACATTCTGAGCTGAATCTGTAGTCCTGAGTCCTTACGTTAATCTTCAGCGACACAATTGCTGACATCCGACAGCTTTTACACGGATCCACGGTTGCTTTAAATTCATCACAAGTTTAACTTTGAAAGTAACTCATGAATAGTATGGTTTAAACTTTGTCAAGTTTACAGTAGCGTACTACTAGCGTTAGCAAAACGACTGTGGCTAGCCGGCTAGTAAGCATCGAAACATTAAGGGCGTTGTGAATATGTTTTAACAGATAGCTAGGCTGTATCCTTATGAAAGTTAGCTAGTCGTAAAATAGAAAGATATAGTTAGTTAAATAAGTTGTCCTTGCCGTTACACAGAAATACCAGAATGATCATCACCACCTACTCTTCTATTCGCGCGTAGCGAATTGTCTTTTAAATATCGCGAGTTTCTACGAGATCTGCTGGATGCTATTGGGCAGGTTGGCTGACCTAACGTCTGTTTACGTTTACCCTGTAACATCTCTAACTTAACCTCTTTCTCTGAGTGTGTATAGAAAGTGTCTAGTGTACACATTTGAGAGAAAGTAATAACAGTTCATGAATACAGTATGCAATAATTCAAACCACATTTTAAATTCAAACAAATCCAATAATATGTTTAGGCTTATGTTTATTGTGTGTGCTTTCATTGACTTTGCATTTATCTTCTACCATAATAGGCCTTACAGAAGAGAGCTGACCTTATTTCAAATGAGAAAAGGCTTCTTTTCAGACCTGTGGCTGTTGCCAAGTAGCGCAACATTTGCAAAGGCTCATTTATATTTTTTTTATTTATTTTTATTTTTATTAAAGAGTGAGTTTTTTAGACAGCTTGACAGTTTTAGTACAGTGTAGAACAAATACATACTCTAGTCTGGGTGACTAAAGCCTTGACATATCCACAAACACAACTATTTCACTAGTCAACATTGCATCAACTTACATTGTAATTAGAAATGTTTGTGTGCCTCCTTAAAGCTTGTGCTAGTTTTTTGCGCAGTACACAGGTGTCAAGTATGCATTAATGCCTATACGAGTCACAAACGTATCTGTGCATTTTGACAGGAGGCGCATATGTATGTTGCATCGTCAAAACACATAGAAAACATAAAATGTATTATTTGCTAAAATGAGGTTTCTTAACTTAGTGATGTTCTCCCTATACCTTGTTTTATTTCAAATACCTGCCTTAGGCTAGACAGTCCTAGCTAGTTGGAATGTACTTTTACAGTACAGTATAATAGTATGTCTGACTGATTTGATTTGATTAAAATTACTTATTTCTCAGGGTTTTAATTTTCTCTTTCAGTTAGTACCTCTTAGTAACAGTCAGAATTGTCTCTGATAGACAACAATGCTACAATATCATTCCACGGTGGCCATGAAGCACAATTTAGTGCATGCATGCAATCTCCACTCACTTCATCATTTGGGTTGAATACAAATTTTCAAGAAACTTTATCTAAAAATAATTGTCCACAGAAACTTTACACCCCCTCAATTATAGGCTAATTATAAAAAAAAATATAGTAAACATGCTGATGTAATGTATACAATTGAAAGGGAGGACATAGTGGTCAACAATTTTAAATATTTTGTTAAAATAAACAATCCACAGTGCAGTGGTTCTTGTTATCAACATTATTTTAGTCCCACGTTCTCATTAAAGCCTCTATATATATGGCTTATGCTTTCCCACTCGCTCTCAACTCTTCCAATACATCAGTGCCACTGCTCCATGCAACGACTCTGGCTCTCAAAGACGCATCATCCTGTTGACACTGCAGTTTAGCCAGCAGTCTCTCCAGGGCGAACCCCTTCCTGGGCATCACAACGTCTTGCCCTCTCAGGCAGGATGTGGGACAGAGGTCGTTTCCACCGTCTCCAACGTATAACATGCGTTGGTACTCTATTCCGCCTTTCGTCTGCTCCATCAGATAACCCTCCAAGACCTTCCTCTTGCAGAGGTTTATGGGACACCGGGCACAGTCGTGCGAGTGGTAGCATCGCACCTCCATGTACCCGTGATCGTTGAACTTGGCCGAGTTGGTGAAAACACGGTCAACCGCAGACTGTACTCCTGCTGCATGGAGGATCCAGTCTATGAACATGGTGTTGGAGTCAGAGATGACAATGCAGTCTATTGTGTTTTTATGTTCCGATATAAAAGTCAACAACTCTGTCATTCCTTCTGTAAAGGGGATGGTTTCCATCACACTGCGGACCTTGTCAGGGCTGATGGCCTGGTCTCCTACATGGAAACGGAGAGGCAAACAGACAGAAATAAGAAGTTCAAAGACCGAAAGCTACCGTATGTACATGGAATTGCACAATGCTTGCCTAGATGCCATTTTAGTGTTTGTCACAGTAAATGTTTAGTCACAGATGGCGTAACTAATGCAACCTAGCTAAAGAAATTCAAGTATAAAGTCCAACACGACCAGTTGTGAGCAATGTGATCAATATAATCTGATGCGTTAGTAAGCATCTACCTACCAATTGACAGTTATCTCATCTAAACCTAGAACTGACCTAAAGTACCTTACTTCCTCATGTTCTTCAAACCAATGCTTTTGCTTTTACTTTTCTGTTCACAGAATGCGTAGTTTGTTCAAATATATTATATTTCTGTATTTTTTCTTAAACAAAATATCTTAGAATGCAAATTCTAAATTTGAACAAAACATGTGGTTTAGTAATTTAATTACAGAAGTGTGCAGTACAACACAAATGCATATTATGAAATATACGATTTGTTTGCTTACTGCAAAAATAACAAACCCTCACCAATGTAGGACATCACTCTGCCCATATATTCAGTCCAGTAACCTCTTTGGTATGAAGTCTTCAGTGAATCGGGAAGATCCATATCTGGAAGACACCTGTGATATATATACAAAATATAATTACACAGAATTTAATACACTGTTTAACAGCATGCCGATTTTGACAGTCCACACAATTTTACTGTAGCAATCATTTCAAGCTAATATTTACCTAATAACCCAGGTGTCACTATTGTCATCTACAACAGTGTGATCAAAATCAAACACCACAAGTGTCTTCATTATTTACCCAAAAAGTAAAAAACAAACAGATCAAAGCATTAATACAAATCTATGTAGCGTATCGTATATTTTAGCTTAGCTTAGCAAGACTTCACTAGACTGCACTGAAACTGAGATAATGACAATAAAATTGAGCTTCCTCGGGTCTACCGGGGAATAGAGGTTGCATTCAAGACGGTGTAACGTTTAAGCGGCACTGGACAAATGGCTCAAACAACAAAACTGATCGTTTGTACTTTGCTGCTGCAGACTAATGTGTTTTAGCTGTACAGATACACAATAATACGGCAGAAACAACCACACATGTCAGTGCTATAGCGCCTAAGTACGTTTTCGAGGAAATGTGAAAGGGGGGAGGGGTAACTGAACGTTGCAAATGTTTAGTTAAGTGAATGCAACCACGGAATACGTCTTCTTTGTTTTCCTTTTTTATTGGGGGGAGTGAACAAATAAGTATAGGAGCACTGCCATCTAACGGTGAAATGTTGCAAGGGCACGGACAAAATGGTTATGTAAGACTTTTTAAATTTATTTTTATCACAAGATACAGCACAACAACTCAGACAACCTACACAACGATGTAAGGATTTTATTATTTTTTGTAGTATTATTAGTATTATTATTATTGTCTCTATTTCTTCTTATATTTTTTAACCAAATGAAATGTTATAACCGCACACCAGGTGGCGATAACAAACATGCACAATCATTCAACAATCAAAGAAGAGGGCAACATTCGCTTTATTTCCTGATTACGTCAAATACTGGGAACAGGATCCGATATTGTTTTTCATCATAATCAAATCAACTTTAGTCAACAAACATGTTCAAAGGTTTGGGGACGTGGCTGGGGTTAGAGAACACATCGTATACGAAGACGTCCGATGACACTGGCTTGGAAAGTCGACAAGAAGAAAAGATTGTGCAAGCTCAAAACGAAGTAAACAAACAACAGGCATCCGAGCAGGAACCCGAGCTTGCAGCACAAGAAGATGATCACTCCCAACTGGGAAAGGGACTAGGTGGTAAATATCACTTCACATTACCATCAGTTGTATTTTATTTAGGTGTTTGAGATCTTCAATAAGGCCTTAATGTCCAACATGGACATTAAGCTATTTTAAAACATCAATAATTATACTCATATGCTTGTCTGTGTAGGCAGTACGTACATATTTCATATAATTTGACCTCTCCACCTTGTGATAGACTTTATATTCAGCTTTGCCTCCAATGCCACCAAGAAAATATCGGAGTCTGTCACAGGAACTGCTCAGACCATCAAAAAAAGTGTGGAAGATGGAAATATCGATGGCATAATAGACAAGGTATAGTAGGCCAAAGTTTTTATGTTTTGCCTATGCACATAGGCCTGCCACCTATTCTGTAAAACGGCCACGGTATTTTAGTTTGTGATTGTTGTTTTGGTTAGATTGATTTTATTTTCAACGCTTATCACAATGCCAATTCAGATTAATTCACATTAATGTCTGCTTGCCTGCCCTCAATTTTGCATTTGTCTGCCTTTAGACTTTTCTGGGGGACTTTCAGAAAGAGCAACAGAAGTTTGTTCAGGAAAAGAAAGCCAAAAAATCAGGTGATTTGGAATACCTATTATACACTACATATAGAATACATTATGTTTGCAATTGCCATACCACAACAAAGCTAATTTATAGCCAAGATGTTAAATATGGAGTATTGTGTTTCCATGTAAATAATAAACCACTGCTGTATATTGTCAAAGGTGTACGGAATGATATGTATTGCAATAGGTTGAATAATTTATCTGAATGTAAATTGAAGTAATAATTATATGTGTGTGTGTGTATATATATATATATATATATATATATATATATATATATATATTCTAAAACAAATACACAGTGTGCAGATTAAAGAGAATTTTTTTGAGGTTAAAACTGAAGCTTTGTGTCTGGGCACCTACCGGTAGATGCAGCAGTGCCTCCTTGGGTTGGCTACAATGAGGAAGAGACCATTCAGCAACAGATCCTTGCTCTCTCTGCTGTAAGCATTAATATACACACCAGCAGTGTCAGAATGCACTTAACACTGTAATACAGAGCAGATTATTTTACATTAATTATTATAATAAAGAACTTTACCATTTTATGACTTTAACAGAAAAAAAGAAAAAGGAATGTAGATATTTCTGTTATTTCTTACACCTTGTGCTGAAATAATGGTGCAGTTACTTTGCATTCAGGCACCAAACTGCCATATTATGTGAGCGCGCAGGCATTTGATCAGTGTACATATTGTGTGCACATTTCCAGGACAGAAGGAACTTCCTGCGTGACCCTCCTGCGGGCGTTCAGTTCCACTTCGACATGGAACAGATGTACCCTCTTGCCTGTGTGATGTTGGAGGAGGACGAGCTTCTGAACCGCATGCGATTTGACCTGGTGCCCAAGAAGTCAGTCTCATTATGACAGTGACCCTGGCATTGTCTTCCTCTCTCTCTGTGTGTGTGTGTGTGTGTGTGTGTGTGTGTGTGTGTGTGTGTGTGTGTGTGCGCGCATGTGCGTACATGTGTGTGTGTGCTGGCGCTGGCAGTTGTGAAATGTGTCTCTAATGTTTAGCAATTCATGATTAATTGCACAAAGAAAGTCTTTGGTACATGCTTTTACCTTTTTAAAGGTATAATGCTGTTTTTATTTAACTTCTCCTTATGTGTTAAAGCGCCTCTGTAGTACGCGCCTGCAGTATAGTGATATCATTATTATAATTTTTTTAAACTATATGAAATGTGTTATTAATACACAGTTAAGTAACAATTTTAGTGTAGCTGTATGATCGATGAAAGCACATTCATGTGCTATATTGTTATTCACCAAAAAGGTCAGTATTTGCTGTTTCTAGGGGTGATCCGACCAAGATAAGCAGAAACACGTACGCTAATACAGGACACCCTAGTGTCATCTTTCACATCGCACCACAAAACCCTGCTCTTGTCTGTAGCGTCTTTAAATGTGAAAGGTCTTGTATTTGTGTTGCAGTGTGAAGGAGGAGGTGTTCTGGAGGAACTATTTCTATCGTGTGTCTCTAGTTAAGCAGTCAGCCCAGCTCACAGCACTGGCAGCCCGACAGAAGGAGGAGGCGGTGGCTATTGTGTCACTTGAGGATGGCACTTTAAAAGGTCGGCATTTCATTATGACGCACTCAGCTTCTACGATCTCACACCTAGCATAGAAGCCGAATCAGTTTGACTGGAAAGGCTTGAAGTAATGGCGACTGAGACCATAACAACTGAACTTGCCAATCAGCAGCCTACTGATATCTATGGGCGTGATTTAAAAAGCTTCTAGAAAACAGCAATGACAGACATGTGGTTCATCCAATCAACTGCCAAGTAGTTGTAGTCAGTAGCGCAGGAGATGTTGGGTGGGGGGGGGGGTGAAAGTGTGAGGAAAAATGTCTCAACTTTTAAGCCTGTACAACTATGCTTTTATTAAAACCAGTAGGACTAGCGGCTGGTGGTCTTAAAATGTGGTGGGGCATATTCATAATATTATGATCTACAATATTATGTTGATATAGTTGTGAACCGTGACTATTCAGCCGTGGCTCTCTGACCCCCCTTCCCTCATCGGGGAAAACATATAATCAAAGCATGGACACACACCCTGAGTTGCCTACAACGTTAGATACTTAAGCATTACCCGTAAGCACGTAAATGTGCAAGCACAATGACTGCTGCACATTTACTGATGACTTGGTTTTTAGGGTAATAGGCTAATAATGCTATATTTCAGTTTTATGTTCATAGTATTTTGCAAATAAATTAAACAAAATCAACTTTTCAACAATAATGCATTTCAGTTTTAATTTCAATGCATCACGGCTCACGGTTTCACAAATCCAACTATATATAACATACGTACCACGACCGTGAAAATATTCGATTAAATTATCTACCTTTGTCATTTGTCTATTAAATAATGTGCATATCTGTCTTATCAGGAGTTCCTTGATAGCGAAAGTCTTTCAAACACATTCTTTAAAAGGAATTTCACGCTATTGCACACTGGCTCCGGTTGTTCAACACTACTCGCCATTTTGACATCGATCAGGCAGTGCGGACGTATTTTGTGATTATGTTACATTGTGAGCTTACGTCAGCAGCAGATGCGAAGTATTTCTGCCCTAATGGATTTGATTGGGTCTCCCTAGAACTGCATATCTACCACAGATATACTACAGGTTTACGTTTGAACAGTGAGGGGCACTGTGGAGTTTCTGTGAGCGGAGACGCCCACGTGACATTTACTACGCTGTAGCACTTGTAGTGAGAAGTAGATTACAGATGAGGTGAAACTCACAAAATCTGTTAAAAAAAAACACAGTTGGTGTTGTATAACTTAGAGAAACATTTACAATTATTAACTACAAATTAGAAAATGTAAAAAGGGAAAAAAGGGCATTTCACCAATGATTATATGCAATTTGTGCACGTTAAAGTGAATGCTGTGTACAGTCGTGGCTAGGAGTTATGGAGTGAAAAGGCAGACTGCTTCAACAGCAGGAGGTGCAATGGCGTATGTAAAACAATTAATATCATTTTTTTCTTGTGCAGAAAATGTCCGACCAAAAACACCACCTGTTTCCATCAGTGATATGCATAAGGTAAAACCCTCTACAGTGTTTTTTTCCTAGTTAACATATACTGTATTGAACATATTTAAATCAAATCTGTCACATTTAAATCTGTTGCCTTGAGCCCTTGTGAAGCTAAGCACTAGCACACTATAATGTTACAGTGGCTCTTTATTGCTTTCTGCCACTAGATGTCTTATACGCACAGCAGCATCTCAGACCTAAACAAATTAACCCTGGGCCACAAATACATGCACACACATGCACTAACACGCACACACATGCACTAACACGCACACACATGCACTAACACGCACACACATGCACGCACGGCCAGCCCGCTCACAAAACAAAGAACCGAGCCTGGATTACACCACCAGGGTACTTTTTAAATTAAATCTGTTAGTTACTAGTTACCAGACTAAAATTATAATCAGTATTTTTTGGATTACCTACATTTTTTAAATATAATCTGATTACTTCCCATTACTTTTAGATTATTTCAAGAGCCATTTCAAGAATGCCATCCAATGCTATATATATATATATATATACACACACACATATACATACATATACATACATACCTGAAATTGATTACACTATTTGATCTAATTACAAAAAACAATAACTGTAATCCATTAGTTAGTTTTTTTTTGTAATTAGTTACAAGTAACTGATTACATGCAATTTGTTACTTCCCAACCCTGTACACCTCACACACGCACACACACAGATGGAGTGTGATGTTATTCTGTGCTCAGGATGCAACTACGCCACTATACTGTATCTTTACATTGAAAATGCCTGTTTTCTGCTGTAATATTGTTTATAATATGGTACACTATATCACACCTTTAGTGAAACTAGATGTTTTGTGTTCTTGTTTAGTCCCAGGCAAAACAGGAGGAAGAGGAGGACATTTCCACCAGCCCCGGTGTGTCTGAGTTTGTCAGTGACGCATTCGACTCCACTGGCATTGACCAGGAGGACCTGAGGAAGGAGATGGAGCAGTTGGTGCTGGATAAGAAGGAGAACACCTCCTCTCCTGAAGGTCTGTCTGTGTTAACTTTATGTTAATATGGAAGGCGATGCTTCACGTTACATTAAAGGTGCTGTAGTCAGCACCTGCGTCCAGTCTGGGACACGGCGTTGGCTAACTGCTATACTGTAATTTCCCGACTATTAACTGCGCTGTACATTAACTACAGGTCAGTGTTTTATGTAATTTTTTGAAAATAAACGTGTCTATTAACCGCACCCGTATATTAACCTCAGTTTATTCAATGTTACGTCATCGGGTTGGAGGCATTTTTATGTTTAAATAAAATAATTAAAAAATGAAAAATGTCGGACACCAACCACTTCAATATTCTGCCATGTGCCAGCTAGGCTACGTAATTTATGGTAAGTTACTGTGTTATTAACAAGCTAAGTCGCCAACAAACGGCATGAATTAAAAAAAAAACTGCGTTAATATATATCTTTGCTTGCAGGAGATAACGTGAATATGCTCAAGTTATGTATATTTTGTGCAGCTTTCTACTCAAAGTCTATATACTGCCTTTACCTGGATTTCACTCAAAAAGGACAAATCATTTTCCTTTTCTGTTCTTACTTTATTTCCAAGTTCATTTAGTTTGCGACCGCCCTGGTAACGTAGCAGTAGGGGTACCGGGCATTATGTCAGGTAAAAAGCAGCGCTGTAATCTTTAGAGAAGTCAAATGCTTAATCTCGCCAAATCGCAATTAAGATTGAAGCGAATCGTATGTTTGGCGTGGAGTCCGTTCAAAGGTCTCATATTCTCTCTGATCTGTTTGTCTGTGTGTCTCTCAATTGTACCGGGCTGCTTCCTTTTTTGTGTGGCCCACAAAGCCTTTGCTTTGGTCTGAGATGCCGGTGGTCTTGCATGACAATATATGAACCTTGAACTAATCCCAGTAACGGTCTCTCCCACCTCCAGAGGAGCCTGCCGACTGGGAAAAGGAGCTCCAGCAGGAGCTGCAGGAGTACGAGGTGGTGACCGAGTCTGACAACAAAGACGACCAGTGGGACCAAGAGATTGAGAAGATGCTAGAGTCAGATGACAGCTAAATGCGCCATCCAAGCGACCATATGCACTCCCTGGACAGATTACCAGTGACCACACGTTGCACAACGGCAGCAAATGTTTCCAATTGCTATAGATGATTTCCATGTTGTGACTTCTTAAAACATGCACTATGTAACTTCTCTGAGGGTGATTTCTTTGTCTCTGTAGGCTACTGTACCCACATCCCTATGTGGACAAGTAGACTATGCTGGATCTTCTGGCGTGCTTAGATGTCACCTTCTTTGTGCAGCCAGGTTGGCCATACCAGACCAAAGTCATTTGAATAGTGGCTAGATGAGTTCACTTGCTTATGCATTTGCATTTTTATTTATCTGTAGAACATGCAGTATATGCTCTAAATCAAAATGGTTACATAGTGCAAGTTTAAAAGATACAAGTGTAGGTGTGATGATAAACTGACCGGAGCACATGATTATGTTCAACTGGTGATTTAGTAAAGTGCTATTTTATTGAGCTAGTTGTGCTCTTAACCGTCTTGCACCTTAATGATTGTGTATAGTATGTGTAAGAGTGTACGTACATTTTCCACTAGAGGGCGCCAGTCTGCAAGTGATTTAGGTGGTTGAAGACCTGCTTGAACTCATGGATTTACTATGACAAGTATCTATAGTTACGCTGACACTTGCTGATGGATTGTACAGTTTTGTCTTTCTTATAGGGAAAGTGCTGTTCATTAAATGAACACAATAATAAATGAACATGCATTACCCACACATTTTATAATAAAACTAGTTATTATAGTGCAGCTAAAAAACTACACGTTCTCTGTTTTATGCTTTCCCTTGAATAAATATTATTGAACTAATAATGTCACTGTTTTTAATAATTAAGTTTATTGGTTTTATTCTTCAAAATTAAATTTATGTTTATTAAAAAAAAACTTCTGAATCTAAAAGGTTAAATGCCTTGGATTACAATTTCGTTTTTTTTTTTTTTGTCAACAGTCCACATCTTATTGTTAAAATGCCAATTTAATTACTTTAACTTAGGTAGTATATGCTGTTGTGTGCTAATGCGACAGCTATTGAACTTTGCACGTTGCTATGGCTTTAAGAACATTTGTATAAACAGGGTAAGCATTTATTATGCTAGAGGGGGGTTATGATATTTTTGAGCAATATTGTAGTGTGGTAGGCTTTAAGTAACGAGAGAAATGAGTGAATGCGTCTTTTACAGGTTGACCTGCCGTATTACAGGCCAGTGGCACTACTTACGATAAAGCCACTGGGCTTTAGTTCTACCTTTTTCAGACTGAAAAGGTTTTGAGCTAATATCCTCAGAGAGTTCCACACATTCTTCCGTTATTTGAATTCACGAGAAGGCTCCAGATACATGACATGATCTTCCCCTGCACCTTCTAAATGTTACTTCAAATGCTGTTTTGCACTGTAATACAGTACAGTGTGGCAGCTGTTCCAAGTTTGTGGTTACACTGAATGCAAAAAGCAGTATTGGTGCTGCGTACAGCAAAGGCGTTGTTAGTATGGGGGTAGATTTCTATCAATATTATTCAAGCGCATACATACATACATACATACATACATATATATATA
>JAODLL010012254.1:0-55967 GCA_026546735.1 Forbesichthys agassizii | reverse complement strand
AGTGTCTCCTCCTACTTCAACTCCATAAACGAACACGCTGGAACTGGGTGAGAAGACACCACCCATATTCCAACAACACAGAAAAACTGAAAGACAGTGAATACTGTATACAATTGAAATATTTAAATATCAGTGACTCCCTTATCGTCATTAACTTGTAATTTCTAAGAACCACTGAGACCACAGTGGAATATTCTATGCTGCCACTACGACTTCTATTCTACAACTACTGTTCTACCTTTTAACATTTAAAAATGGCACCTCAAACTATTAACCTTCTGGTCACGGAAATAATTCATCTGACTCTAACCATCCCCTTAAAAGAAAAACTTTGGCAGTTACATGGTTTCTTTGCAGCCAGACACGCAGCCCACCGAGCATATCCCTGCATGACACAATGAATTGCTCTGGAGAAATGCGATTTCTTTATTGTTGTGAAAACCTTTTCTCACAACGGGTGCACTGTGTGTGTACCCTACCGCCGCCCCCGGTTGGCTTAGTCAAGCAAACACAAAGCTTTTAGCTCCCTAAAACAACGTTCAAGGCTGATGTTTAGACAGCAATAAAAGATGGGATTTGATAAGTGGAGGCAATGTGCTATGGGTTGTACGGGCTAATTAAGATCACTGGGGAGATGAGGTGGTTAAAAGGCCATGTTAACCTTTCTCAGGCATGTAAGCCCTTTCTATATGGCTACATATAGAAACATGGCCACAAGACATGCTGAAGACATATTGCTTCACACAGCTGGGCTTTCTGCTTGTTCTCCGCTAAATGCCTGTGTCATGATGGAAGGGCCAGATGTATATGTGAGCCGAGTGCCAGAATTATTTCCAGGGATGCATGCGTCTGTTAACACAACATGTGCATTATGCCACACTTTGATGTCTCAGCTATCCATACATGGCTGACAGGACAGAACAATACGCTCAACCTGCAGTTTAAATGTGTAAACAGTACAGCATGCCTTTGTGATCTCCCCCCCCAACAATTAAAGAACACATTTATGCATTTCTTATTGTTTACAATGCTTTAAAAGATGGTTTTGAAAAATGTGAATGTCAATGAATATGTGAATTATGAATGAACTATTAGCAAGTTCAAAGCATTGTTAAAACGACCGATGTCATGACAGAATCCTAACATTAGAAGCAGCTGGTTATATTAATATGCACAATGTTTTAATTTGACAGATCGCTTCTATCAAGTCCACTGGGACGCATGTCTGCCCAAACCCCACTCAACACAGGGGTCCCACGCGGATCTGTGTTGGAACCAACACAACCAACCCAAATTCTCCCACGTAACCCCATATTTCCGAGACCTTCATTGGCTCCCCATTGCAGCCCGCATCAGATTCAAGACACTGGTACTGGTCTACAAGGCAGTAAAGATAACTGCCCCAAGCTACCTCCAAGCAATGGTCCGGTTCCAGGTCCCAACAAGAACACTTTGTTCTACTACCTTGGCTGGTCGGCTGGCACTGCCATCGCTACGAAGTCTCAAGACTCACTCATCGAAGTCTCAAATGGTGTATGGTTGCTTCCAGCAACAGTCAGGACAGGTAAGGTTTCATTACCCATCAATTCACCTCAATACCTCGACCAGCAACCTCCACCTCCTAGCACTCAAGCCTTTTCAAGTGTCGTTATCAAACCTCCCCCCTCTTCTAACTACTATAAAAAAAGGATAAAATCTTATTTAATAAGAACTTTATTGTTTAGGCCATTAGGACATTTCTTTGATGATTCAATTATATATTGTAAAGGTGGTAGGCATGATGACTAGATGTAACTGTTCTGATTTATTACCGGCTGCTTACAATTGCCGGTGTTTGACCTGTCCAACTATCTGACAAATGTACTACATATAAGTCGCTCTGGATAAAAGCGTCTGCCAAAAGCCGTAAATGTAAATGTTGTAGCAGCAATTGAGGTGTACTATGGAATTACCTGGAGAAATCACCCAGGTCACTGTAAGATAAATAATGTGCGTGTGTGTCAAAAATGTTTTCACTGATCTGGCTTTGTTGTTAATTACCATTCGTCAGTAAGGGAATATCGAACCGTGGGCTTTGCGGTCTATACAGACCCCCCACTGACAATAGATAAGTCTTACATGGAGCAGCAGCAAAGGAAACCTAGGCAGTCTGAACCAGTTAGAAATGCAAAGTCTCTGTTTGACAGCCAGAAAGATGTAAGGCGCTGAAACATCAAAGGTGCATAGTGAGAGATTACTTTCTTCCCATTCGGCAACAAAAAAGAAACATTCAAAGTGTCTGTGAGAAGGCAAAGTTCTGTTTTTCATTGCCAGTGAATTTCCTGTTTTTTCCAGCATGTTCATTGCCTCCCGCACTTCCCTTTTTCATGGACAGTGAGGGAGATGTTAGCATTTGTGCTTCCTTGCTCATCTAGAGTTTTGTCTCTCTAGGTCACATGGCAGGAACAGGAAATAGGATTGCTAGGTCAACAACCAGTCTCTGGTTGTCTCAATTTAGCCAAAATGATAACGAGTGGAGTTGTTTCAAAAAGTTTTTTTTTTTGTTTTGTTTTTCACATGATAAAACCAAAATTAACGTGTTTCCATTTATTTTCCAGGAAGCTTGGGACTCTGTTAGTGGAATATCATTTGACATTGGGATTAGCACATTATGTTTAAACGTACATTAAGCTCTACCAGGAGGCACTGCCTTCCCCGTCTACACAGATTAGCCATCTGGGATAATAACAGCAATAGATTGTACACCTTATTTTAATAGAATTCTAAATAAATCAAGGAACATTGGGGCTGAACTTTACTTGACCCGAGATCATTTGCAGATAATGTATGAGACACAGTAAATGACCCTTTAGCCTCTGGCTGCAGTACGAAGGCGAACACAACGACCGCGTATTATTTTCGGCGCACTGAGAAAGGCCCTGGGTGTCCGGCTATAAGCGGGCAACCTGCCAGAGGGCCTGCCGGGGCACGGAGCAGACCCGCTCTCTGGGACGCAGAACCTGCTAGGCCTGGCCTTCAGTCTCTCTCATTCACTGCCTCGTTGTAGCCAATCACTCGCCCTCGCTTCATCTTTCTCTCCCTTTGTCTCTCTCTGCTCGCACACACACACACACACACACACGCACACGCACACGCCCCTGATCTCTGAAATAAATAAAGTCTGCTTCCGCGGCCATCGCAACACAAGGCCGCAGGCCGAGCCAGGAGACAGACTGACTGGCAGAAGAGCTTTGATTTCATTGTTATGAAGGGAGCGGGGTGACATCTACCACGTCCCTGTCCCTGCCACGTTGTTGGGAGCGAGGCCTTTCCAACATCCTGCCAGAGGAGTGGTTCTGCAGAGTGAGGATGCGAAGGTAGGCCATCTGGCCTTGTTTCCTCTGTTTAAAACCCCCCGATGCTGACTAAAACCTTCCTGTACCTGCCTCACAAGCACACAGGACACCTCCGACCCTTCCTCTGTGGCCATTCATTCTCGCGTGTCATCGTTTTTAATCACTGAGCTACAGCGTGATTTCCTATGGCTAGAACCTGCCCCCCTATCTGGTAGATTCTCTGTCACATTGCCCGTTGATAGCAGCAGCATGTAGCACAGGCTAATGCAGCAGCGTAGGTCCGATTTGTGGTGCGGTCCAACCTGAACCGCCGACACATGCTGTGAGCAGCCAGAGGCCGACCGTTAATTATACCCTTTGCTATGTTGTCTGTATGTTGCTTGTTGCCTGGCTGCAAACACACTACTGTAGGGATTAGGGTGGGTTGGGATATTGAAGTGTGATCAATGCCTGAGACCGTCAGGGGGACACGATTTCCTTACACTCTTTCCAATGACCTTCCAGTGACCTCCAGTGACAGCACAAGAAGGATTACTGTCCAAAGCCATACAAGCATGGCCAATCACAACTTCACAGCTACCTCAGAATAGACAATGGATCTTATTAAGGTTACATGACACTGTATCTGGAATTAGTGATTATATTTTGACTGTTACAAAAATGTTATTTTGATCAGGCATTACTCCCTACCATACCCTACCACTTACAGTGCTCATTGGCTCAGATCGTCTCTACTCCACCAACAACAGTGCTCATTGGCTCAGATCTTCTCTGCTCCTCCCACAACAGTGCTCATTGGCTCAGATCTTCTCTGCTCCTCCCACAACAATGCTCATTGGCTCAGATCTTCTCTGCTCCTCCCACAACAGTGCTCATTGGCTCAGATCTTCTCTGCTCCTCCCACAACAATGCTCATTGGCTCAGATCGTCTCTACTCCAACCACAACAATGCTCATTGGCTCAGATCGTCTCTACTCCTCCCACAACAATGCTCATTGACTCAGTTCGTCTCTACTCCTCCCACAACAATGCTCATTGACTCAGATCTTCTCTACTCCTCCCACAACAATGCTCATTGGCTCAGATCGTCTCTACTCCACCAACAACAGTGCTTATTGGCTTAGATCGTCTCTACTCCAACAACAATGCTCATTGGCTCAGATCGTCTCTACTCCACCAACAACAGTGCTTATTGGCTCAGATCGTCTCTACTCCAAAAACAGGCACATGCATAGCTGTGTTTCAAAACAAAGCTGGTGACGTCACCTTTATATTCAACATGATGCTTGTTTCTTAGCAACACACAATCAGTTGTCTAACTGCCACCATGTTGCTACCTTTAAAATGAATGTGAAGCATTAATGTGGCACAGATGCCTCAACACAGTTTTCAGTATTTGCCAGGTTTGTTATTAAGAAAAAGCTATTGCAGCTGCTGATTCTCATGCAATTAGTGTTAAATGGGCCGACAGAGAAAACTGGCCAAATTTTCATCAAGTTGCATGCGTCTATAAATTGGCCAATGTGCAATATCATGGTTTCTTTAACACAATAGTTTGCAGAGAAAATGTTATTCCAGTCTAATAGGCTCTGCTAACTCCACGTGTTTATCTTTATCATAAATGGACCTTACCATTTAGGCTGTTACATTGTGCACATACATTGACATACAGTTATTATATTATTAAGATATAGAGGTAACAGTACATGAAAATGCTGACCATTTTCCTCTGTGACAAGTGCAGGCTTCACTAGTATAAACCAATTTTCATAGATTGAATCCTGACATAAAATGGGGGCAGTAACTTCAAGTACAATACATGTCATGGTGGTTCAAAATTATGGGCCAATTTCAAAGCAGTATATTTCACAATGGCAACATGTTACAATTAAACAAAAAGTACAAGCAGTTTAAAAAGTCACAAAGTTCAATTAACTTTATACCCCTCTCTTAGTGTCAAGAGTTTTCTTCATTGGCGGTTTGTGGTTGCAAAGATATACCGATTTCAAATTGGGTCCATCATTTTCAAACATTGGTGAGTATTGTTCCCCAAAATAAGACTGTGAAAGGTGCCTTCGTGAATATGTAGCAAATTCCTTTCGTGTTGTCATACAAATATCTAAATAGGGAAGGGATTAGAAAGAACTAGAAACTCTTAAGTGGCCATAGTTTCCATTCCCTTACAGAAGGCCGTGTGTCAGAGTCACACGAGAAAGTGTAATATTTCACACAGACAACCAGGCAGCTAGGATATTGCAGTCCATAATGAGATGTACCTTTTGTCCGAGAGGTGAAGGAAAGGAGAGATGATATAGCATGTTCTGCCAATAACTAGCCACAGGAAACGGAGAGGGGTCGGACAAATAGGAAAAATATACACAGGTGGTTTTCATTAACTATTAACACTGACAGCACATTTCTGGCCTTTGCTGTGAATTCCTGGTGCTGAAAGGGCTTATCTCTGCACCTCACTCATTTTCAGAGGTGGTGATTTTATAAAATGAGCACCAAGCAATGAGAATGTGTATAACAAAAGCTCTGACCTTGTGATCCAGTGCCTGTAATGAGTGAGGCACCCTTCTTCCTATTTATTTAGACGGTTTTAGGGAGAGATATTCCAACATACAATTGCAGCATTCCACTCTCCTCCCTGCAGCTCCCTAGCTGATACAAGGACCATTCTCCAAGGGGTGCTGGGGTTGAATCCTGAGATCCACACTGAGAACAGGGGCCTGTTGCTGGCTAAAACAACTCAAACTCAATAGCCAATGACTGGAATAACAGTTGAGAGTCAGATTTCGAGAATGATCTGATCTAGCAGAGGTATGCGTACAGAAAACACTTAGTAAAAGCAATATCAACACTATATCCAAGATTCAGATAAAGCCTGAGTTGATTCACATATTCTACTGTCTGTGGAGATGCATTGAAGTACATACTGTAGACTTTCTGAAGTGTTTTGGAATAATACAGATCTGGAAGGTCAGTTTATAACATGCTCAATTGTGTAGGAGGTCTTATTTCTTTTCAATAGCCAGAGGCAGTGAGGTTGAAATAGAGTGAATGGCTTTAGGAATTCTGAAGTGATTATAAATGTTGTGTAACTAATGGCTCAAACCCAGAGTCAGGGGTGACAGGAAAATGGCAGTGAAATGACTTAGGATTCTTTGAAGCCCCATAAATGTGGCTGATGCGCAAATTATATCCTTCCACAGAAACAGTATTGTGGCCACTAAACATCAGGGCTATGAGTGGTATACCAAATCATGCCTGAGTCAAGGTGACAATGTTCATCCAACTATCCAAGCCTAATGGCTGACATAAAGCTCTGTAATCAGATTAGAGAAAGTATTTTGAAAACACCTTTCAAAATCCAAATGTGTGAGGGTCATTGCCTTTTAAAATTACAATATTGTTTATCTGTTATAGTGCCACCATGATGTAGATTTAAATGACAATCATTGTGTAACATCTTTGGGGACGTCGCATACATGTGACTCACACGTGTCACCAATGTAGTTTACAATTAGCTGCTGTAGCAACATGTTGTGACTGAGGCTTCGAAACGTACTGTAGGTGGTATACAGCAGTAACTCATTTAAACCAATATCTAACCATTTTAATTAGACATAGACAATACATGGGTATGGAAGCCACAATGTTTACCATTAAAATGTTAACATGAATAATGTTCTCTAGGTTATTTAAGTGTGTTGTGCTAGGGACCCAGCTTTACTCAACTGTGCCCCCTCTAGCCCATATACAGTATACATAACATATACAGTTTTACACCACACTACAGTAACTGTTGCACGAAAAAATAACAGAATTTATCGCCCTATATTTGACACTTTTGGAGTTAAACCAGAGATTTCTTTGATTTCAGTTTGATGCGTGTTGCTGGAACATACCTACTCTTGTTAATGGTGTGACTAAGTAATAAATTAAATTAAAAGTAACCTTAACATTAAATACTAATTTGTATTGCCATTATCCCCTTAAAACAGGGCAATTGTTTTTTAAATTGGAATAACCGCTGACACGATGAGGTAGAGGAATCCATTCTTGATTTATGACTTGGATGAACATATGGAATCCCTCACTACAATATTCAGTTTTTTTTAATTAACAGCTGTTGTGCATGCCACTGGGCAAGCATTCAGACAGCATATAGCCCAATTTAAAAAAAATTAAATGTTACTCAATATGTCATAATGTCAATTTAAATACATTTATAAGCACACCAATGCATTCTGATAAATACAAGCTTTACATTGGAGGAATTTCAATATTTTGTCCTCCAATTGTTTTCAGAGGTCAAACTCTTGTCAAAATACATGTTCACTGTCCTCCCCCCGTGGTGGATTTGATTTTAGTCTATATATTTAATGACTTGGCAATTACATTAAATGCATCTTGAGATAAATTATCCACCCATTTTCCTATGGGATTGCACCATGAATCATCTGCTATTAGGTCAGATGTTTATAAAGATAAAAGCTGCATATGGCTACCTCCCTATAGTGCATATCCCAGAGCTATTCTGAGAAAAGCATATTCTCTACATGTATGGCCTCAAACAAACATAATTACTCACAATTTTATAGATAATACATGAAATACTTGTCCTCTATGTGACATATTGTGCATTAAGTCAGCAGAGAACACACCATAGTTTATTACATAGCCTAATGTTAAAATAAAGAATATTTTATTTATTAAATTGTAATTGGAAGGACTATGTTACATTCTAGACGGTAGTGTAGCACAAAGTTTAATTAGGCCTCTACAAATTAGAGTAAGCAAATGGATAAACATCAATTAACTATGTTAATTAACCACAGTACCCTAACATAACGCTATGGTGTTTTAAATCAATGGGTGTATTATTGAATCAATGGGTGTATTATTGAATCAATGGGTGTATTTTAACAGACAATAACAACAACTGGCTACTAAAGCATTCTACATAAAAATAACGTTTGTGGTTTAAACTTTGCTACGTTTCCTTAGCCTACCTGATGCATGTGCAATTCCAATCCAAATCCGACAGTAAAGCGTAAAATCTGTCTTCATTTCCAGATTTCCAGTTTTCGCAGTTTATAGCCAATATTTAATCAAACGTAACTAGCTAGTTGCAGTGGCAGTTGCACAAAGACGTGCAAGGCAGAAAAGTTAGGTCCGTGGATGGGAAAACTCAGGTGAACCCCAGTCAAGCGATGCCTCTATCAGAATCCTACTCTAAAGAGGATGTAGCCTACTAATTCCCAACTGCTGGGAAGAAAGGCGTTTTTCCTGTTAAAGGGATGCATACGGCGCTGAATAGCATTTCAAATCATTTCCCTTTCCCTTGCTCGTGACTGGAGCGCGTACACCCAACCCTCTACTTCATAAAACAAGTACCAGCTGAATTTGGAGGAATGATAACATCCATGACAAATTTCCTTCCTGGCGTAAAATCCAAATCTCTTCTTGACCACCTTCCACGGCTGTTGGTTACATTTGAAACCTTTTTATTGACATTCATTTGAGCAGTAAACTTTTGACGCTAATTATCCAATTAGCCTACACGTGGTAGAGCCCGGAGCCATCATAAATCCACAATATCTGCCTACCGGTAATTTATTTCATTGGAATTATTTGATCATTCATCAAACCTTGCTAAAAGAACAGGACCTGCTCTTTTCTGTGTAGGGTCCATTGGTATCATGCAGAAAACGTCTGCTTCCAGCCACATACCTGTATCAACTAGTCCAATATGGACTTCAGGGTGGGTCACTGTGTTAGAAGAAGCATGAAGTATGACTTTTAGTTCAAAACAAAATCATCAAATGTTGAAATGTCTGTGGACATGCACACAAATTACACATATCTTTAACAGGGATTGCTATTGTTGTGCATGCATACATTAAGTGTGTGTGTGTGTGTGTGTGTGTGTGTGTGTGTGCGTGCGCGCGCTCGTGCGCACGCTTGTGTTATAAAACGTTATAATAATGAGCTATCTTGGCCCCAGCTCTTTCAAAACAAAACAGTGCATCCAAAGTGCAATTTGATATTGGAATTTGATAGTGCAACTTTGATAACTGAGATTTAATTAATCATATCAGTAATGCTCAGACTGACACCACATTAAAGAACACTGTCATCAGATTTGGTCAATTGAAAATTAAACAATTATTACAAAATGAATAAGGTAACTCACTCAGCAATTCCATGCATAAATATATTGGCTATACAGTAGGCCTATGACATATGAACACTGACAATAGTACCTGAATGAGAAACAACAGGACATCAGTGGAACATCTAATGTCATTGGGGCCACCCAAATCCTCATCTCCTTTTCAGATATTCATCTCCCTGACAACAATTTTGTGACTGAATGGTTGTAATTACAATGGTCTCTGGTTATAGTCTTGCAGTGCATTTTGCTCAGTAGGAGCAAACTTATTCAATAATTTTGCTAGTCCAACAGATTGTCATAACTAAGAAATCATATTAGAAATACAATTTGTGATATAGAAATAGATAAATGGAAGTGCTTCAGAATAAAAGATTGCATTCACTGTATACAGTACAATTTAAAGACCAGTGAGTGATAAGAAATAGTTATAATTATAGGAGCGATAACCATTGCTGAGGCAGATAAAAGCAGAGTTTATAATCCTGTGGGTTCCTAAGGGACTGAGAGGCTCAAGGACTTGTCCTTGTAACACCACCATACCATCCGGTCTGTCCTGGTCAGGAAACACAAACGGTTCCACAGACTACCATCATAGGAAGGATATGGAGCTGCATGCAACCACATTCATTCCATCACTTCATGCAGGTCCTCGTTCATACACATTATGTACTATGCATCAGAGACAGTTCGGCAGGAGATCGGAAGCTGATTTCCACTCAAAATATGAGATTGGTGTTACTCAGATCTTCATTGTCAATACTTGACAATTAAATAGCTGTCAATTCACCATTACTTTAGCCTTTACTTGATTTAATGTGTTTACTGAATAAAAAATGTATATTCATTCAATTGGTATCGACCAATAGGTGCATCACTAACGTGGCCTATTAAGTGTGTAGTTTATAAGGCAATATACTTTCAATATTGCAGGTTGTTTGGATAATAACAACAGTCATGCATGATAATCAGTAATATTGAAATTTCTCCTTTTGCTTGGAAATACTTATCACTTGCTATTTTGTTGTTATGGTGTATGTGGACTTACATTTCTACATGTCACTGAATGTAGAAATGTGTTCAGTAGTTCACACAATCAATTAGTTTGATGTGCACAGTACAACTTCACACCATTCAGCCTATGGTATAGATGTATGGATGTAAAAGTGTGATTCTACCAGGATGCTCGTTGTGTCAGTTTCCAATCAAGGGTGGTATCCTGAATACCATGCCCCATGAGGGGAAGACATGGCCACTGTCATTGTTTATCTGACCTTTCACCTGAGTGAAGGAAACAGGACATTGGCACGCTTGTGCATGTGTAAAGATAACCGAGGGGGCAGGCTCATCTGACCAGTTAAATTGTCATGGATGGCTTCAGCATACAAAACTTCCACTCCAGGTGCATGTTTGTCAACCCCTGGCTGGTTGGACACCGCAGACCCAAAAAAGTGCAACATTTACATTTATGTTGGTCAGTTTATTAATCGCCAACAGCATGTGATTGTAAGGCAAGGAAAAAAAAACTACTGAAGTACTAAATAAAGTACTTAAAAGTAACATTGATTTATTTATTTATTTTCAATAAAGGTTTGCAATACATATTAGCATTTGTATTGTTAAGTGATAATCAGATTGCATGCTGAATTACTAAATTAAAACTGACAATTCAAAGACAAAAAAATAATCAGTCCCTTTTACCTATTTAAAATCCTAAATACATGTGCATCGTATATTTGACAAAAACATTTACGTGTAGGAACGAGTAAATCTTTCATCTTAAATCTGTTTTAAAAATCAAGACATTGGCCTAACAAGCAATTTGTAAAGCAAACAAAATCACATAACAATCACAAACACAGATGTAGGCATTAGAGTCCAGAAAAAGAAGCACTGTGACATTATTCTATTAGTACATTAAGTGCAAAAAAAAGTTTATATAAAAAAAAAGAATAATATATGACTAATATTGATATTGTTGCGATTCATCACCTCCTGTAATTTGCACAGAAAGCACAATACATGTTGCCTGGTAAGTTTCATAACAGCTCTGCTTTAATGTGTGATTCAGTAGGATATTACTATTTCAAGCCTTGATCAGCATTGACTACTTAAGCAGCTATATGATATATCTAGATATTTAAAGCGCAAATCGAGTTAATTATATTTATGTCAACCAGCTGTAACTGAATGTGAAAAACAGCTTGTGTTGCTTATCTATAATGTGCAATAAAGCAATATCATGTTATATTTGTCGGCATGGGTTACTAACTCAATCAAGACAAGAGTGATTTACAGCAAGTCATATTCTATACCACTACTTTGTAACCAACATGCCATGTGTTTCCTATAATCCTTCCTTTGGTCAACCTGTGGAGACAACTTGGTCGAGTCTAACATTCTCCTGACTGACAGCACCTGGTCTCAGACGGACAGAGCGATGGGCGGGTAGTGGAGGAGCTGGATTGGCTGTGGTGGTTGATTATTGTCATGGATACAGGGACTGAAGAAGGGAAAGACCTTGCCTCGAGGCCCATCGCTGAAGGAGTAGATCAGGCCCATGTCGTCCGCGTTGTAAAAGGACACCCTCCTCTCCTCACAGTCCAGGAAGACTCCGATCCTCCGCGGAGACGAGCCCAGCGGTAGCCTGGTCCAGGGCTGGGTCCCTGCGAAGCACTCGCCGCTGCGGAGCCGCAGGGTCCAGTAGCCGCTGTCCGGGCTCAGCTTGGCCCTGCCTTGTCTGTCCACCCCCTCGGAGGCCACGCCGAGGTCCCACTTGGGCTTGGAGCCCACGCCAACTTCCCAGTAGTGCCGGCCTGCCTGGAAGCTCTGGGAGGCCAGAACGTTGACGCACTGGGTGAAGCGCTTGGGGTGGAGCTTGTACGGGAAGGTGATGTCCGATTCAACAGCAGTGGTTTTACCCATGGACACGTGAACATTAGGGTGGGCTGTATACACATCAAAGGTTAATGGAGCTGGGCCTTGAAAAAAAAGGTGAAAATGGCACATGTTGAATGTGAAACATTACCATGCACCCTACACATAAGACCGACGTCGTCACTTCAATAACGACTCCTGCTGATGCAAAAGAATATTACCAGGCTTCAGGGAGCTGAACATCTTTCTCCATGTAATGTACTGTAACGGGGCCATGTATTTGGCGCTGAAAGCATTCACGTCGAGCTCCGGCGCCTTATCTACTTGTAAACATTGTCTGACGTGTAAAAGCAAACACACATTAAGTTATACATGGCACATTTATTATCAGCACAAATGACCCCACCCGCACAAATGACAGGACGAGTAAATAAAATGCACCTTCAACAAAAAGGACTCAATAACCAAGCCCATAATATTAGGTAGAATGCTCACCTTAGCTGTGGAAGCTAAAAAATAGGAAAAAGAATGAGAACATAAAGTTTAAGTGCTGGTAAATTGATTCATGAGCACACACACACACACACATGCACACACACACACACAGTGACACACTGCACATTTAATGTACTCTCAACAGATCTGGCTCTAGCAACAGCCCATGTTCTTCTGCTTCTACTAGTAATAACTGGCATATGGCCAGATAACAGCTAAGAACAAATGTTCTTATTTCAAGTTGCTTTGAAAAAAGCTTCTGCCAAATGGCTAAATGCGTTATTCCACTGAAGGCTGAATTCTCATTCAAAAGGCAGCACTTGCAGCGCTAAGCGCTGTCTAACGTCAAGCGCTCACCTCAGCCAGCGTGCCGCCATCGCTGGTGGCAGCAGTCTGCTGCAGCACTGCCATGTTGTGCTCCAGGTCCCTCAGCGCCGCCCTGCTGGCGTCCAGGTGCCGCTGCAGCTGAGCCAGTGCTTCATCCTGCTCCTTCCGCAGCTGATCCAGCACGCGCTCCTGCTCCTCCTGCAGCAGCTGCTGCATGGCACGAAACTCTGCCTGAAGACGCGCGTGGAGCTCTGCCCCAGCCCTCTGACAGACAGACACACAGAGGTTTGTACCTTACGTCCCGGTCACGCTGCAAGGGACTAGCAGCAACCAGAGACACCTGAAAGTCAATGTGATTCAGCGACTTGAAGCTTGTGCGACAAGCGGACACTCTAGTGTAATGTATGCCCCTTAATATATTTTAAATTGATGAGTTAAGAACTAGCAAACTAGCAATAGAGGCCAAACAAATGTTGCACCAGGCTGGAAATACGTGTTATTTTCTGCTGTAAAGCTGGACAATTTAACATGGAGGTCTATCGGGATCGACTTGCTTCTGTAGCCAGACTCAAGTGGCCATTTTAAGAACTTCAGAGTTGAGCTCTTCAGCGTTGGAGTCACTTCTCAGCACTGGGGGTTTTGGCTGTTGGTACCAGAGGTACCATGACACTAGCCTTATAATACCATGCTGATCCCACAAGTTACACCTTTACTTTGCCATGTTTGCAAATACCATGGTGCAAATACATTTCAATCAAACTTCCTTACTTTACTTACTTACTAAATGTTAGCTAGCTAGACGAGTGTCTTCGGAATGTTGCGCAATAGCCCAGAGTTGAAAGGGGGAGGGCGTATGGGGGGGGTTAAGAACACGCCCATTCAGCCCTTTGAATGTAGTGTTTTTTGTCATACTGTAAACACACTAATTATTTTTTTAATTATTTATTTGGTTGATGTATAATACATATATGCCTCTGCAATATATTGGGAATATTTCTGCATTTTATAACCACTTTCCTACCTCTTTAAAAACTTGCGAGATCAGGATGGTTACACAAAGCTAGCATGACCTGGGCATCTAGTCTCCACTGCCTCCACAGATGAGAGGAGCAGAGAGGCAGGCATGCCAACCAGCACCCATCACTACCAGCAACCATTTAACTAGATGCTTATCATCTTATCACCATTAAGACATCTAATGTGAACTGTACCTTCATCCATTGTGTGACAACACACTGTGTTAACATCTCTCAAGTAACTATGCCCTGCCTTTATTAAGCACAGATGTGGCATATGCATTTTTTGGGGCGTACCTTTATGGCATCCATCTTCTCATTGTCACCACGGATAATGTTGATGACGTCAGCCTTTATTGAGAGATTTCTCTCCAAAGAATCTTTCAGTTGTTTCTGAAAGACGACATCTCATTAAAATCTAAGCAAGTGTTCAGAACAACAACGTCCGAGAAATGCCAAGAAAAAACAAATGTTTTTTGAAGACGTGCTTTTGCTGTAGGTATGTCTTGACCTTCACCGACCCACCCATATAATGATATATAAAAGAAGAGTCCACTCTTGTGACCTTTGAGGAATACATGTGTGAGATACATTGCAAGTAAAATTACATTACATCTATTCAAACTCCTGTTCTGGACTGAAATAAAGAGAACAATTGTATTAACTTTTAAAAGGCAAGGGTCACCCGCCATGCCATTCATTTTCAAGTTTGTTATCAATTTCATTTAGTCACACAAGGCTTTTTGAACATGTCAAACTCAAAGCTTTGAGAAGATGATGCTTACTATTTCAACAATATGTATATGTAAGTAATAGACACAATGAATAGAAATTAACTAACCTCTAGAATTTTGAGATAGCTGTTAGAGGTTGTGTTCCTAACCTTCTCCACCATGGCAGTCACTAAGTAATTGGTCTGGAACTGTTTTGTACTGAACTGTTTACGGCACTGCGGGCATGTTACAGGCCCCTGGAACATTCTCCAATATCTAGAGATACAGGACTTGCAAAAGTGGTGTGTGCAGGGTAACATCACAGGCTCCCGGAACAAGTCATAACATATTGCACAGGTCAGGTCCTCTCTTAAACTGCCTTTGGTAGCTACAGCCGCAGCCATGGCTGGTATCTTCTATTGAGATGTTTCCACCCACTGAAAAGGTGAAAGTAAAAGCTTGATAAAATGACAGAATGGTGTGACTATGACTAAGCTTCACTTCTAAAAATCGAAACTATTAAAAAGGCGAAGTATGGTTTGCCTAGTCAGCAGACTCAACACTGCTAACCAAAACAACACTTGTGATAAGTTACTGTAGGGTCCAAAAGAGCAAATATTATGCATTGTGCACGACACCCAACAGACGTAAACAATGGCTAATGTAGCTATAATATAGCTGGATTAATACATAAGATTTATACCATACTTAAATTAGATTAACTACTATTGCGAGTCAAGTGACATAGGTGTGCTTAGCATTGTCACTACGTTTTTGTCTGAGGTTTAACAGTAGGCCTCCGCCTACTAGCATTTTAGCCTACGAAGCAAGTCGCTTGGCCATGCAAGTTACCGTACAGTAGCACTTTAAAAGCGTATTTCTGCTAGACGCGTAGCAACTTTAATATAAAGATAAACATTTTGAATAGTGCGCCACTTTTTAAAGTATTATCATAATATCTCTGGTATTATGGAACTTACGTTGTCAGTTGACCGATAGCCTGTATATTGAACCAAACTAGCCTGCCTATGCCGTCCTCTTCAAAGTTTCTCCATCTGCTTTCTAGTCAGTCTGTGCGGGAATAAGGTTGAGAACGCAAAAAGGAACCTTGCACTGCGCATGTGTTACATACAAAAGCATCTTTGATTGGTCGATTATGCCTCACAATGCTATAATGTAGCCTAAAGAGATGGACTCAATAACGGCTACTAATGTTTTCTCTGTTGGATTATTTGACCAGTGACCTAATTATTCCAATAAATCGAAATATTGCTGCTATGTTTTCATCTGTAACCGCTGATCAGTAGTCTAATATACCTAATTTTAAATAATGCATTTTAGTTTTAAATGGGAGCTAGAAGAGAAAGAAAATTAGAGAAATCACTTGGAAGTTGTAAAACAACAATTCACGGTCATCTCTGTCTAAATCTGTTTAACCCTTGTATTATGTTATATTGTATACCCTTTGGAAGTGTTTGGGTCAAATTGATTACATTATTGCGGTTTAAAAAGCACTGCATAAATAAGCTCTAATGTATGTCTGGTTGTTGTGGCCTCCATAGTGGATGCCGTGGGGCTCATGCAGCTGGCTGTGGAGCTCTTCGTATGGCTGGCTGTGGGACTCACTTAAACTTTTAGAAATGATTTCTATATGATCCTCATACTTAAACATTCTTCTCTTCCACGGCAGTCTTCCATTAACTTCCATTCCATGTAGATTCATTAGCTCCAAGGCCCTCCGAGCAGATCATATTTTGCTCAATCTTTTGCTTATATTGCTGGTGGAGGATTGTAGTTGAAGTGACACTGTGATGTAGAAATATTTGTTTTGTCCCTCCCCCTATTTGTGCAGGTGTGTGGGGTACAGTCATGCTACAACTATGGGTGCAGTGCGATAAATAATACTGTGTATGTTTTCACACTACAGAGGGTAAAGCAGGAGGGAAAAAAGATATTATGGCTTCTCAGTGCTTGGATTAAAACAATGTAACATAGTTATGGTGTGAGTGAGTGTTTATGATTGTCTGTGTCTCAGGCATGTCTCAGAGTGTATTTGGTCATATTGTCCCTATGAAGGACATTAATGTGTGGGGGCATTGTAGCATACAAAAACATGTTTCCTGCATGCTTTTCACATAACATAATCCAAGGCCATGGAGTTTCAGGTTGAAAAACATTATAGTTGTATTCTTCTTCTTTTATTGAAACTTTGTAATGGGTCAATTTGACCTGAACACAACACAAGCCTTAAGTCTAAATGGGTGGGTGGGCGAATGTTGGTGTTGGAACAGGCTGGCACTTATGTCTTTGTATTCACGTGGTGCAGTTGGTAAATTAAATGTACAATAATTTCAATTGAATCTAGTGTATTTTTCCTCTCAGAAATCTGTCACAATGAAGAACAGTTGTCCCATGAGACTGTGCATTGTAGAGAGAATGTATAGAGAGTTGCAAATGCAAATTATGAAAGAACATGGGCTATAGTCCAAGATAATGTGATCGGCATATTGTTATAGGCTGTAGGTCCAAAGTTCAAGTTGTCAAATAACAAAACAGCCGCCTTTCAATAGATAAGCATGCACCAAACGAGAGAGTGAAACTTTATAAAGGCGTTTGTGCTGTTCGTGTCATCAGTTTTTAAGTATGGTTAAGATGTGGACATAGGCAAAAGCGCAATTAGTCATTGCAAATGTAAATATTGTCGTAATTCCGCATTTCCACTAATACGAAGCCTATTGTCAATATTATAAATGTATTCGAAGCCTGTCTCTGGAGTGCATGGATAGCCTATGAGCGCTATAGTTTGGGAGGAGCTTTAACATCCCCCCCGCCCCCCCTTTCGCACCACTCATTGAAGAAGCGATTGCCAAAGGAGATGTAGTGGAGAAGGTGAGTTATATAAAAACGATTATTATAATAATAAATTTAGAACGATTAACTAAATACATTTTGTATTTGTTATTTTATCAACGAGTGACATCCATTATTTTACAGTTGTATGGCTGTGCGGCTGTTTAATTTATAGTTGAAATGCTATATCATTTGTAATTGGAAATAGCCTATTTGGAGAGAGTAGATCACCGCTTAGTCATAACGTTTTTTCTGGAGTCGTTTTTGATGCATTTTTGTGCCTACTTTTTATGCATTTACCTAAATTAGTAAATGCGCATTATGTTAAACAATGTGAAATTTAGCTTTGCCGAAATCTTGGTGAATATTTTATGTGTGATTGGGAAAAGACAACTGATACTATTACTAATACTATTATTATTATTATTATTATCATAAATATTTTTGTTTTAACAGATGCTGTCCATCAACACATATTTCTTGTCTTGACTTGTGTCAGATTTGAGAATTTTACTCAATCAGTCGAAATTGAGAGTTTAGACGAGTCTGCATTGATACATGCCGGTGCTTGTGTTCATTTCTGACGATGAGATGCAGGTTAAACGTGATTTGTTCTCAGTAGTGGTCTATTGTGCACGCTTGTGTCACACAGCTTCAAGTCATAATACAACATGACATGATTATGCTTGGTATATGTTTTATATAACTTACCTCCTCAGGTTTTGGGTAATGAATGCGTAATAAGAGTATGACGTTAATCTCCGTTAAAGTGTTGGCTATGAGCGCGTTGCGGTCGCGGGCACGTATACACACGCGCGAACACACACATCTTCATCGAAGTAATAATTTAGTAAAACTATTAGTACTTAAACTTCTAAAAAGAATATATATAAACATATAAATAAAAATCAGAAAGTGCATTCGTTTCTTTAAAGTTGTGTTTGAAATGAAGATACCTCAAAGTAACCAAAACTGTCTGCCATGTATTGCCATGTATCTTAGCTCAAAAATAAAAGTTGACTTAGAGTTTTTAACCTGTATTTAATTTGTAATGTGTCATTCAACAGCAGACATAATGACATGAATGGCTAGATCAATCAAATGACAAGCAGAATCTATCACTGCATGGTTACATATGTTATGGAGGGCTTTTTGCCAATAAGTATTACACTTTATTATCCCTTTTTATGCAGGCTCTGTGAGCATTCATACTTTGACAGACGAAGACAACCCTGACATGGACGCAGACATTTTTTTAAATCTACTCTATTTTCAGTTTAAAGTGGTGGCACAGCCTTTCATACAAAGAGAGATGATTTTCTATTGATTCTCGCAGATGCTTAACATGCCTGTCGGTTTCAGCATTTCAGAGCATTTCTCAGTTGAATCTTGTGATTGCCTTCATAATTAAGATGTGCATTGAACAATGCTTTTATCATTCAAATGACAGTTTCATAGGCTATATTTCCTATCCGAGATGCCTATAATATAATATACTGTAGCATCTGTGTTGTGAATACTGAAAAAATACTTTGCACCATTTCAAACATACAGTAGGCCTATCACCAAACATTGTGGAATCACACATCTGCAACAATTAACAGATGTGGTCTATATCTTTAATAAAATACACCAATAAGAACGTTCTTTCATCTATATCGCACCATGACACCAATGTTTATGAATTATATGAATTAATGAATGGCACTATAGGCAGTGTATTGGATCAAGAAGGAAGAGTGGGATGAATTTCCTACAAATATATTTGCAACAAGAGAGCTCAAGTGTTGTCATCCTTGTCCTATTAATTTCATATCTTGGGTATAGGCCTACAAAATAATCCTGCTTGCTGGTACTCGTGTCAGATCAAGCCGTACTGTGCTGTCTGCCCTCAGGTACCATCAGCCTCAGACACAATGAGTCCCACCGACTCCTCCAACACATCCTATGTACGCGAGGGGGCTTTAGCCAATAACGCTACAGATTTCCTCAGACCCGGTTTCCATAGCGATATCACCAAGCACCTCGGAGTCCAGATCGCCCTGATCATGGCCTACTCCCTCATTATAATCCTAGGGCTGGTGGGGAACGCCCTGGTAATCTTTATGATAATTCGCTACAGAAACATGCGGACCGTGACCAATTTCTTCATAGCCAACCTGGCCTTGGCAGACCTGCTGGTGGACACGCTGTGCTTGCCCTTCACGCTGAGCTACACATTGCTGGACGAGTGGAAGTTCGGGGCCGTGCTGTGTCACATGGTTCCCTTTGCCCAGGCCCTGAGCGTGCACGTTTCCATCATCACCCTGACCGTCATCGCTCTGGAGCGCTACCGCTGCATCGTCTTTCACCTGGGCCAGCGGCTCACCTGGCGCTCCAGCTTCCTGATCATGGCCCTCACCTGGACGCTGTCCTCCGTGCTGGCGGGACCCCTGGCTATCTTCCGGGAGTACCGCTACGAGGAGATCCCCTCCATCAACTTGCACATCGCAGTGTGCTCTGAGAAGTGGCCGCGAGACACCGGCCTGGATGGAGTCATCTACAGCCTCGCCATGTTGCTTCTGCAGTACATTTTGCCGCTGGCCATTATCAGCTACGCCTACGTCTGCATCTGGGTGAAGCTGAAGAATCACGTGAGCCCGTCCAGTCGCTGCGACAGCGTCAAGCGGCGCAAGAACACCACCAAGATGCTGGCCCTGGTGGTGGTGGTGTTCGCCACGTGCTGGCTGCCCTTCCACGTGTTCCAGCTGGCCAGCGACTTGGACCTGGTGCTGAGGTTCAAAGAGTACAAGCTGATCTACACCGTGTTTCACATTGTGGCCATGTGTTCCACGTTCACCAACCCCCTCCTGTATGGGTGGATGAATAAGAATTACAGGAATGGCTTTCTCATGGTCTTTCGCTGTGAGGATAGGCAGAAAACTATCCACCAAGAGGGTTCCTTCAGGACACGGTCAATCAGGGGGCTGACTCTGAACGGCCATAATGGCGGACACCCACCGACCGCCGTGTGAGATAACCATTAAGACCTCTTAACAGTATTCTTTGACATATCACGCAGGCCTCTGCCTCGTGGTGCTTGCTGTTGTTGGTGTTTTACTTGAAATATCTGAGTAGGCTATTTGTGTGTCAATGGAGAAGGCTTGCAGCTTTGCATGTGTAACGCTTTGGTAAGGTTCTCCTTTGATTAAAATATTTGTTGAAGATGTTTACTGCAGTTTTCTGCAACTAAAACGGTTAAATGTATTTCCTAGTGCAGAGCTCTAGAGATTCAGTATGCAATTAATGTCTTCTGGTGTCATGTGCTCTTTCCAATTAAAAGGAAAACGTTATTTGTTCATGTCAATAAAATATATTATTTTCTGTATCATATTCTATTTGTTGGCTATTGGGGATTTTCAGTAAACGACATGTTACTTGGGTTTACTATTCTGGTAAATATGGTTTATATTTAAGGTGAGTGCAAACATTTCTTGCTGACTTTTCAGATAGTTTAGTCATTTAAAAGCATTCGTCATTTGTTTATTTTTTCAATGATAAATATAATGTTTAAAAAAAATACAAACACAATCATAAAATACACAATTACCATATGATGACACAAACAATTATAATATTTAGGTAATAATAGTATTGATGCAAATAAGCCTATAGGCATATTCCAGCTTTTGTATTCCCAAACCCTATCTCTGTGTAAAGTAAATTAGAAAAGTTATGGTGGAAAAAAACTGCCAAAAATGTTAATCAGAGAAAGAAAACACATTCTTACGGATTTCAAATATCACTGAAATTACATTGATGTTGTTTTTAACCATCCTACTGACCCCTAACCCCCCCCCCCCCCCCTCCTCCTCCCTACACGCCAGACTGAGTTGCTGGTGTACGGTTATCTGCTGCCCTCTAGGGTTGAGAGAGTGCACTGACGCCATGCTCCGGATGTCGTTCAGTTTGACGTCACCTAAACCCGAGTCACGTTTGACATGTAGTCTATCATATTGTAGCTGCTTAGCTCAAGTTTGATTCATATAGGGGTAGAAAATGAACATCCTTCTGCTTTGAATTGCGTTGGCATCAAGGTAACGATTTAATAATTTAATTTACAATATAGCATAGGCCTACCAGCCAATTCGTTCTATGAAATGTCGTCGAAATATTCATTAATTGTGTTTGTTCCTGTTAACACGCTAGGCTAGCTACCGTACTCTACGGTAGCAGAGGACTGCGTACGTGACTGCTAGCCTGACGCCCTGAATGTAAGAGAACACGATATACACAAGGAGACCCATGTATATAAATATATTTTTATGTATGTATAGTATAGCCTATGCAGTATAAACAACTGTTTTAATTTAGCAGTATTGCATAGCTATTTATCTATGATAAGGCTATGCATATTGATATAATATTGTAAGTAATTACTATTTACAAAACCGTAATACTATTACAATTACTGTGTTACAAGAACGGTATTTCTGGTCCTAGCAAACTTAAGGTATGCTGATTGAACCAACCTGTCCAATCACCTGGTTTAATTAAAAGAGGCTGCAATGTTTTCTAAGGTTAATTATTGTTTCAATATAGAGGATTCGATTCTAAAATGAGCTGGCTACACAGGTTGTCATTTTCAGAAGGGGAGGCAGGGTAGTGATTGTAAAAGTAATATAGTAATGTAACTAGTAATGTAACTAATTACTTTTAACGCCCATAAGTAAAGTAATGTCATTACATTTTGAAGGAGTAATAAGTAACTAGTACCGTATTACAATTCCAGAGTAACTTGCCCAACACTGTTGTTATGTAGTTTATGATTTTGGTGTCGGTAAGTTATTGTAGTTGCACGAATCTGTTTGAATGTAAATCAAATGTCCACTTGTATCCCCAGAGTGTATATAACCAGAGTAACAATGGTGAAGTACTACTGCTGTGCAGGCATTCTAAAAAGTTCCTGGGACCAAGTGTGCGTTGCATTCTGGCAACGTTATCCCAATCCTTACAGGTAAAATGAATACATTTCTGATCTCTTCCACCTCGTCATTTACCAAAACACAAACTACAAAAGGAGTGTGTCCATATAAATACAATGTACATACATGCATAATGCATCAGATACAAGCAAACTAGAATACTTTATTGCAGTTGTGTTTTTTTCCTTTCCATAGTAATCATGTTTTGACTGAAGACATCATATTCCGAGAGGTTACTCCAAGTAACTGCCTCATTTCCAGACGTCTGTTGACCAAAACTAGCAGAGCACCTCGCTGGATGGAACGGTACCTTCCGAAGCACATGGCGAGCTCTGCATACATCGTTGAGGATTCTGTTGTAGACCCTCAGACCAAGACCATGACCACATTAACGTGGAACATCAGCCACGCTCGCCTTATGGTACATCAAAACCACACGCACATGCAATGCACACAGGGTTTTTTGTTTTTGTTTGCTGGAACGTAGCAAATGTAGCCATACCGACTACTGAATAATTTATTTTAAAAGTGTTTGCTATATTCTAGAAGTCAGTTTTGTTTTTTGAGGACACTGGTGATAATACATATTAGGGCCTTTCACACTGCACTTAAATTAAATCTATATTAATTAAAGGTACTGAATTCATGGTTTGGGTCAAAGTCACAGTTCGGTACATTTATAATCTCGTGTTTGTTTAGTTCTTCAGAACTTGCCATGCCATGGAAAAATACAGTATATTGTAGAAGCAGAAATATATTATAACTGTTTTATTAGACCTTTCACAATCATTTCATTGATCCAACTTTTATGTTGTATTCATAACTTTGTTGGTCTCATGACTTCTTGCCATATTATTAATACATTCATGAGTCTACATAACTGTCCTAAATCATGCCTAATATGTTTATACTGCACGATGCAGTTGTAACATGGGGAGCTGCCTTCTTTCATTAATTCTTGCCGTATACATACACATTACACACATGTACACATAGAAACTTACCACCATTATTGTTAATGTACACCTGTGTGGAAGAGGGTATATGCACCTCACCTACACACGTTACAGCAATGCAAGTAAAATGTATGTGCTAGTTACTTACATTAACTAGTGCAGGACAGGTAAACTCAGAACACTGTCAGTTATAACAAAAGGTAATGGGGCTTTTCACACTGCATACATGCTAAACCGGGGACAACGCAGCCCCGCTTCACACACATTTTTAACCCAGGGCTAAGCGATTCACGCTGCACTTCGACTAGCCCTGGATTTAATGGCAGTTGGAACATGCCATGTGCCCAAAACTATATTGATTACTTTAACCACGTTTTACACTGGCCACCTTGCTGACTGAAAATTGGCCAAGAAACCCAGATCTGTGCATCACTAGACTTAAGATTATGTCCTCGTGTGCACTTTTTGATTGTCTCCCCTTTGTCCCAGTCTGTGGAAGAGAGGTGTGCGTACCATACTAACCCTGAGAATGGCAGCTGGACAGAGATAAAGAGAGAGGCCTGGATCTCCTCCCATGTGTATGGACTTTCCAGAGCTATTCAGGTCAGTACACAAGCTGACAATCCAGAGTGCCTGTTTACAGAGCTTCATAAGCAAGACTTGTAATGTTATAATTTGTGTAAGTATGTTGTGTTGTACATGTCGTGGTGGCATTCACATATTCTTGTCTGAATTGTACATTTCTTTATTTAGTTTGTTTGTTTTTTTGTTTTTTTTGGTTTCCAGGAATTTGGCCTGGCAAGATTTAAGAAAGGTGTTACAAAGACCATGAAAGGTTTTGAATATGTTCTGGCCAAAATGCAAGGTATTATATTAAAGTTTAATAATTGTTTCTGAGACAGGTTGTAATTGCTCCCGCGTTCCCCATTGTACAGGTTTTGATGTTGCATGTACCTCTCCCCGCTTGCAGGCGAGTCTCCATCCAGAACCTTAACTGAGACTGCCACGGACCGGGCAAGGGAGACTGCACTGGCAGCTAAGGAGAAGGCCAAAGGTATTGCATCACAGGCCCAAAAGAAACAGTATGTTTGATGTACTCATAAAGCCAGTGGATACATTTCTTTGACAAATGGCAGAGCTCTTTTTAAAAATAGTGTGTGTGTGAGGGGAAGGCGGGGCATACAGGCCTGAGATGTGGTCCAGAGAATCGGATACCCCTACCCATCTCAAACTCATGTTACTGTAGTTTGGCTATACCTTGAAGTGCATATTGGTCAGGTAATTATTACAGCTACATTCACTATCTGCTTGTTGTATGGGGGGAACAAAATACAAGAATGGCTGGTGATCTTGTCATTATAATAATTAAACAAAAATCCTATTTGCACTTACCCAGTTTTAATATATTATCTATTCATGTAATATTTACCTGACCTATTATGCATCCAACAACACTGAAGATATTTCATGTATTTTGTGTGGTACTATATTTTATTTGTTGTTCATCTTCTCATATGGATGCTGTAATGACAACAGTACAGCTGGTTTATGCAAATCAATTATGTACATTTAGTGGTATGTTTTGACCTCAGTCTTAATGTTTGTCAGTTCATTTCATCTAATCTTAAATGTTTTCTTGTTTAGAAATGTTTTATCCTTTTTCAAAATGTCATTGCTTCAAATTGAAGTTATAAGTGTAATTAAAGAGTGGCTTGGACTCCGGCTTTGCACTTGCTATGGTAAGATACCAGATTGCAGTAGCTATAGATTTGTGTGCTTTAAGTCTATAAAAGGCAGATTTATTACCTTGTTTTGTACATCCATTTTCAGAAAATCAAAAATCTAATTAATACAATCCCTGGAAAAATGTGGTATTGCAATATAATCAAGTTTGTCAATAAAAAGTTGTATTTCTAATGGTTACTGTGCTTCCTTAAACGTCAGGGTGCATTTTGTGAAATAACACTTAATACACATGTAGTAATTGATTCAAGAAAACTATTTTTTTTTAATTTAAAAGTCATACACTAGTACAAAATGCTACATAATATTACTGGGAGGATAGACAGATGCATAGATACAATATTACAGGAAAAGTAATCTTCCATGAATCTTTATGGCAAAATGCAATTTTTTTAATTAAATGCACAAAGTAGGATATAAATACTTGGCAACTGTACAAGTTGAATTACATAAAGGTTACAAATGTCCATGTTCTGTCCTGACAGATCCACTGCATGCATCATCAAATTGATAGTGCATACAAATATTGATAAAAATGTTCATGTTTGCAGCTAAGTATAGTACTCAACACTACAAAGCAAGTAATTTGTTTATGTAAAATATACCATATTGTACGTAATGGTTGCACCCGATTCTGAACGACATGTGTTCAAAGTCAAATTAAGTACATGATATTCTTAATTACCTGATAAAAATGTGCAAACAACCAGTTTAACTGTCCAAATTGATATACTCAGTTTTTTTGGAAAACAAGAAGTGCAATGTTGATGATTTGTGCAACAGAGGGTAAAAACATTAATATAAATCATAGGAAAGGTTACTGTATAAGTGCGTGCTACAAAAGATTACAGTTTATTCCTGAAGCTTAGTGCTGAGGGGCAATAGCAGACCAATCCCATTTTAAGGCATATATAGAAATACTATATAAGAATAAATAAGTTTAAAGCCCTTTGTAAATTAGATTATGAAACCAATAGGAATAATGGCATTTGAATGCATGTGGTTAATAATTACTGTAGCTGGTGATCACATTGTAGCTTTTGAGTAATGCGTGTGTACAATATAAAGAAAATACCTTTTGTCATCATTCCATTTCAACACAATAATACAATATATTCAGTGCAAATGGACAAACCCATATTTAAGTATTGCCATTCAGCTTATAGTCCAACGTAACTGATAGATGTTGACATCACGCAAAACGTAAGCACCTTCTGTTATAAAAGTCCCACTGTGAAGTAACTTATCTCCATTTAATCCATTTTCATGGCTTTTGGGGAATATTGGTTTTCCTCCTCAGATGGCTGAGCTGGCTTTGCTGGTGTCATAACCACGATCCGTCCATGCTGGAGTAACAGTGGTCTACGCCAGTGTTTGTAAGACTCAGTCCATTAGAGTCCACACACTCAAACATAATGCTCTCCACATCAACCTCCACGTCCTCTGTAACACACAGGTAGCAAAGAACGACCATGTTTACTAGAATTACCAGTTGAAAGAATTCACTGCCACGTCGAATAGGAAGCATGTACATGAGACTGGTGCAGGTAGCGAGACAACACAGCGGTGGTGTGAGGGAGGGAGATACAGGGAGGAGAGAGTGAGAGAGAGGGAGAGAGAGGAAGTGTGTGTGAGGGGGAGAGAGAGCGTGTGTGTGTGTGTGTGTGTGTGTGAGAGAAATGGAGAGAAAGAAAGAGAGGCCTACCTCTGTCAGAGTCAGACCTCTCAGAGGACATAACGGAGCCCAGGCTGTCGTTCCTCATCCTCTCCGGGCCCCTCTGCAGCTGCTCCAGTCTCACCTGTAGCTCCCTCTGCTCCCAGCGCAGGCGCTCCTTCAGCTGCCTGGAGCGCTCGTCCTGCTCCTGCAGTTTCTGCACGAGAAGCCAAAGCAGAGCCGGGCAGGCTGAGGCCGTGGGCGTCTTCAAGGGGAAGGGCGCTTAACGCTGGCGGGGAACGAGCAGCCGACGCTTACCTTGATGTGGAGCTTGGCCCGTCGGAGCAGGTTCAGGGTGGTGTTCCTCACCGATTCAGACGACAGGGGAACGTGCTGCTTGAGCTGCTCCAGGCCATGTCTTAGCTGAGCCCGTCTACACACACACAAACACAGTGGACAGTCACTGGTGGCTTTTGTTACAACAATAATACATCTTAAAGTGTATTTAAAATGTATTATAAATCATATTATTTATTACTATATTAATGCAGAATAGAAATGTGAATTGTATAACTATTTCATATGTTTTCAATATCTGCAATTACCTGTTTTTCTCCAGCTCATTGTGGACAGATCTGAAATGTGCAGGCAGTTTAGAGGAAGCAAAAAAGGGCATGGCATTCATAGGAATAACAGTAAGACAACAAATGTAGCTGTTGAAAACGAAAACAGAATGGGTGTGGTTCTACAGCAGACACATTCTGTTATGAAATACTGTCACCTATTGCCAGTGCCACCAAGCAACATCTTTTTGCTCTTATGCTTGCTTTTCTTATCACAATCCTCTGGACTATGAGGCATCAGTGAAGCATACCCGTGTTCTGCCTCTGTGGAAAGTATAAATAGATGCATGTCACATCGCTGAATTTAATAACTTAAACTGCACTACAATTATGAAAGTGATATTCTGTTATGCACTGCACTGCGATAAAACGTTGTAGCATACTATTGCCAAATAACATGGTAAACGTGTACCTAAGATGAATAATACGGTCTTGCACTGACCATCAGCTTGATTTTTTGCGTTCAGGTTTTGGCGCCATCATTGATCGTCTGCAAAATTCCTGACTACATATATTTATAAAACCTCGTATCAATTTTGGAAACCTACAACAACTATTGGCGCTAAGCTAAAGCATTATAACGCCACTTCATTTAACAAGGATAGCAACTCGCTGCCGCTCGGGTATATTTTCAAACTGGACCAGAATTGGCGCCTTTGAGAACAACAATGCTAGTAGGTATACTGTATGTAGGTCGGTGAGTCAATCTAGACATATCGACCAAACCAGACCTCCACAAAAGCCTGCTGTCCAAATGTCCCTTTGCATGTTTTTGTTTGGAAGTGTGCCTTTCACCTGGTTTTCTACACCTTAATAGTTTCACATTACTGTTAACATATTTGTTTCCTCGTATGTTGACAGCTCACAGGCAATAGTTACCGTACCTCGTTCTCTTCTCTCCAAAAACTCAGCGGCCTGAAGAAGCACTTGGATATTGCAAATAGACGCTTCCATTTTAATTTATTTAAAAGCTCAATTACATGCAGGTTTAAAAAAAAAACGTAAATGAGTCAAGAGGAGCCTAGAATAGCTACTTGCTTACGCTACGTCTGCACTCTGCAGATCAACGAACACCAACACACACGTCATCGTCAAGACCTTAGCCACGCCCCTAAACGCCTTCGCTTTATTGGGAAGTTAAATGCTTTTTCTGTCTTTTTTTCTCATAAAGCGCGTTTTTATTTAGTCTATAATAATAAAATACAATTAGTCATAAATACATTTTCAGGTTATTTAATTTAATGTAGACCTACTCCCTATCTGCTGGATGTCGTCATCAAAGTCACCTATGACGTTTGACCATTTGTTCCACTCTCACCTGTTTAATTTTAGTTCGTTTATTTTGTTTCTCAGATCAAATGTGTATTACTATATTATGTATATTTCAGCCAACTGTTTAATATCTATGTATGTAATAGCAATGTAATATATCCCTGAGTGTTTAGAAAGGAGCCCCAAATCAAATGTATTATTATTTTTTTAATTTTTATATTATTATTATTATTATTATTATTATTATTATTATTAATAATAATAATAATAATAATACATTAATAATTTCCATTGTTTACGTATACGCAGAATTGACCTGTACTGTTCACCGAGTGTATTTTTATTAAAAATATAATAATGCAAGATTGTAGATTGTTCAGGTTGCCATCACTTAATATGGCAGCACAATGCTTCAAACGCACAGATGGGTTTTCCGTACGATCTCACAGAAAGCGTGAAGCTTTCTTGCCAGTAGTATCTTTAACCTATGAACTCCAGAGTGTGCCAGTACTCCGCCATATTGACTGTTGTCTTGAGTGGAGAGGAGAGAGAACATTTGTGGTCAAAGAAAAGCGAAACTGTGCCCGTATACCACCGAAACTGGTGCAAACTGGGCGAAGGGATATTACAAACAAGTGTGTGATGGCAAGAAAGAAAAGCAAACAGCAAGGACTCGTTCAGAAGGATCTGGTGCCTGGACAACAGCCCATATCGAAGAACCCAGTCTCTCCCGGCGATGCAGCTGGCGGCGGTGGTGGCGGAGATGCTGAGCTGGATAGACTGTCCACCAGGGCAAATCAGGTAGCTAGCTTGTGGATCGCAGCGAACCCGTACAAGGTTCCGATTCAATTCTCTACACATTCAAGCATCACCCATTGTGTCTTTCTTATGTATGTCATGCAAGCCAACGTTATACGTTATTTTCCACCCGTATGGTTGCATGGGGACGTAGAGTGAGTTCACGTCGTTTGGTACATTAGATAAGTAAATAAATAAATAAAAAGCGTGCCTTTCCAAAAAGAGGCAGGCTTTAAAAACTGTCTGGTTAACTCCACGGCCCCCAGCTCCTAGCAGGTGACATTGTAGATGCGTGCCTCGGTCAAGATGTATTTTCGAACGTTTTGAACTCTTCACCTACAATATGGTACAGAGCTAACGCTAGCTCAAACGCTAGCAAGGCTAACATCAGCTAACATGTTGCATATACATGAACAGCCAAGTAGTGCTTGCGATTAATGATGGCTACAATATCAGCTGCTATATTGATAGCTGAACAAAAACATATTTTGACTAGTTCCGCAATTTTTTGTTGTTTTTATTTACCTTTCTTACACGTATGCGTGTTACACTACTGAAAGAATACCAAGGAATTACTTGAATATGTGTAATTACACGTATACGATGTCTGTAACAGTGACTACATAAGCATCATCATTAACAACTTGAAATACAGTGGGACACAATTATCTCCAAACCTTGTCTTCTAGACAAATGTATGGAGCTTCTATTAAATTAATATAGACACCCAGCATACCGTTCCTAAATTAACATGTTGTCTATTAATTTACCCCTCGCCTTGTCATACTTCTAGCCTATGCACACCTGCTGCCTCCTGTGCCATCGTGAATTTAAGGACTGGGGAGCAAGCTCTGTGAATGGACTCCCTGGGGGTCACGGGACCAAACTGGCAGATGCCTTGCCAGCTCTCTCCCAGGCTTTGTTGCGGGAGATGCCTCCGCATAAGCTCGCGGATGCTGTCCCATCTGCACTGTCCCAGTCACTGCTGGGAGAGGTACCACCGTGGATTTGTCAGAGCTGCCGGAGAAGCGTTGAAGAGGAGGAGAGGCGAAGCACCCAAGAGCAGCTTATGCCGGTAAGTAAATGAGGATTAGATAACTTTGCATGGCAGGAGAATATTAATTTCTGTCCATCACTTCTTAGTCAGACATATTTGTTTATTAATTTAAAGTGATGTTAACCTATTAGCAAAGGTAACTGTGTTTTTGAACCTCGCTATGAAAATATATGTACAATTCATCGTCACAAAAAGGGTAAATATGCTCAATAGACAAATCTTGATTGCTGCAGCAAGACACTCAATGAACAGACATGCTTTATCAGTGGTTTTATACCCACACCATGTCCTGTTATGCATGTTATTAAGTATTCCTTAACATAACGCTGTACCTCCACCTTTATTACACAGTGTCGACTTCAGAAGGTTTACACACTGAAAGTGATACTCTCTCAGTCGTAAATTATAATAATATGTATTAATGTTAATCATTTCTCAAGTTTATTTATTTATTTATTCATTTATTTATTTTATTTGATATCTTTTTAAGCCTTTGCAGGTACCTTTGTCACACTCCTCTTCCTGTAAGTCACAGAGCTGTGGGAATGGTTACCCTGAACAGAGTTCTGTCGACTGGGATCCTAGTTCTTTTCTATCAGCCCACAAGCTGTCAGGTCTATGGAACTCTGCCCACGCCAATGGAGGTATCCACTGTAACCATAACGCATCCCCACACTCGCAGCAAGGTTTGTCATCAGACTCATCACCAGTAATGGCCATATGGTCAGAATTGACTTTGCTGTCTTTTGGAAAATATTTATTTTTATTGGGTTTTGTGTTGCTACTAAAATTTGATGTTTTTGCTAGTTACGCACTGGGTACTGAATGTTTGCAGAGGTTTTACAATTGTTTGCCTATCCTCCTATATGTTGAGGTGCTTAATGTGTGTCTATTGTCGTGTGCCTGTAGTTAGAGAGTAGATATGCTTGATAGAAGATAGTTACATGATTATTACATATGATTATTGGGAGAAGAAAAAAACATGATTATGTCAAGCTGACTCAAGAGACCACTAGTTTACTTCTAGTAAAGCTGATGCTGGCAGGTGTAATCTATCTGGTTGAAGTCTAAAATGATGGAAATAAGAAACTCGATTGAGTTAAGCAACTTGATTATCTACTGACGACGATCAGTGGATTAAATCCCCTGGGTAGTGAGTGATACCAGGTGCACACTGGCATGGACGTGTGTATCCCCTGTAGGGGCCCCTGGAATTAGCGAAGGCTGCCTGTCACGGGCCAATCTATTGTTATATGTGAAAGGTGTGACTGGAATTATGATAATAAGATGATGTGATAAATTAATTCTGGGGAATATGACGCAAGATGGCTAATGTACTTCATTGTGTATGAAATCAAAACCAAATTCTACAAAGCATAATGAGACATCCATTACTGGTCTGTATGCCAGATCAACATGTTTTGCATTGGCACCAGGGGTGCTTCTCAAAAGACATTGACAATAAAACAAGTGTTATTGCGGGTATACGGGTATTCATTATTTGGTAATTTGCTGATGTTTTTGTCCCGTAGGTATAACCGGGGGTTCATCCTGTTATGACAAACGAGGACCTCACGATGCACCTGGGAAATCTGCTAAAACGTCAGGGACCAAAGTGTGTCCCTACAGTCACCCTTCATCCCAGTATTCCGGTGGTTCTACTGCTGGGAACCCTCTATCTACCTCAGCTGATCTTTGTAAGACCACATCCAAGCACTTCAAGACCATGTGCCGCCGACCAACCCCACCAGGTCAGAACAGATTCTCGGCTAAATGTTTCTGTGAATGCTTGGAGGGTCTAGCCTGGTGTAACCAGATCTACATTTTACTTCATGAATAAGGTCTGGCAATGCTCCATTGAGAAGTGTTAACAGTCGTCGCCTCCCATTGGGCCTCTGGTCAATTTTAAAACCACTGGACGGCGCTGAACCAATCTACGTTGCTACAACTGTTTTGATCGCCTCACCATTTTGAAACATGCTTGACTTCAACGTCATCTCCCTAACCCACTTCAATTGGACCGCATTAGGTGGCTGTGCAAACGCTAATGCCAACAGTGTTTTCCAGACTATAATGAGAGCATTAGTCAGGCGGACCCAGGCTATGGAGGGTCTGCTTGCTACAGAGCATTGCTGCAATTACTCCCAGGCAAATAGCAGTGCTTATGTGAATGAAAACTCCTTAAAATGTTTAATACTCACCTTTTTTTATTTCTCCCTATATACAGGTGAAGCCTTCCACCCTAGTGACCATCCCCAACATTCAGATCTGTCCGTGCCCCCCAATAGTCCCACGGGCCTGTCTTCCCAGCATTCCTCGCTCGTGACCCCTAAGCAGGGCTCTGGACAGCAAAGCCACGTCACCTCCTCGTCTAGCGCCGGTGTGGCGGCCCACACTCCCTTCTCCTCACTAGTACCAAACCTCCACGGCCCTACAGCTAACCTGTCCCCCTCTGGCCCAGACAGTCCCGCGTCCCTCCATAAGCCAAGCGCTTGCAAAAACTCCCACATTCCCGTCGCCAACACGCAGCACAGCAAACTGGGCACGCCGCTCATGGGGTGCAACCACCCCTGTAATGGGCACAATGGAGGAACAGTGGCTTCGTCTAATGTTGGCCACCTGACAGCCGGGGCCTGCAGGTTATTATAGATGTTTTCATTATCATTTCTACTGTAGATCTGGTATTGAGCTTGTATTTTCTTGGTCATAAAGACAGTATTAGAATACACTGAAGAAAATCTTAAATCAAATAGAAATGCAAAGTGTATTTTGATCCAAATTATTATACATTTTCTAAATAATCCGGAAATGTAATATAGTCCAGTTCTACTGTACACAATGTGATGCCAATGCATTAATCAGTGCAGTTATCAATATTTGTACCTATTTGTAATGGTGTGGGCGGATCCTGTTTTGTAGGGACCAGGCGTGTAAGGGGCACAAACTGGCCAATGGGACGTTGTGCCACCCTCCATCAGAGTTTGAGGAGGGGGAAGATGAGGACAGCAGCTCTGAGAGGAGCTCCTGCGCGTCCTCCTCCACAAACCAAAAGGACGGGAAGTACTGCGACTGCTGCTACTGCGAGTTCTTCGGACACAACGCGGTACTTGTACTTGTCTTTTCCCTCTCACGTCAGAGCAGTCAGTGGTAATAAAAGCCGACGTCACTTCTGCATTATGGTACCTTGGTTTGGAGAAAAATATGTGTGGTAGTCAACGGCGAGAATAAAATAATTTATAGATCCCATTTGAATTATGACAAGAAGTGCACATGTGATGTTTGACTATTTAAAAGATAATTCTCCGAGTCAAAAACGTTTGTTGTGAAACTATAAAGTCATCTTTAGTTTTGTGTGTAACCTCTCTGTGAACTACAGCTTTCGTCTCGCACAACACATGTCACCAAAACCATGCTTTCTTCGGCACTTACGCAACACGAGGTTTGTGCATTTATATAGCGCCTTTACAATATTTTGCCTCACATTCACCCATTCACATTTATACACCGATGTTGATTGCTGCCATGCAAGGTGTGACCAACCACCGGGAGCAGTTAGGGGGTAGAGGGTTAGGCATCTTGCTCAAGGATGCTTACAGGTAGGTCAACACCAGGGTTTGAACCTACAACCTTCCGGCTGGGAGCCCAACACCCATGTATTCTCCTTATAAATATTAGACGTTTATTTATTGCTTTATTTTAATGGTTTCTTCTGCCTAAATCAGCGATAAGTGGTGCTTAGCTTTTAAAAACTGAAAACCTGAAAAGCGGACCCCGTTTGGGGCTGCGCTGAGCAGGCTACGGCTGTCTTGGCAATCTAGTCAGCATCAGATCGGCTCTTCAAGTAATAACACCCTGTTAACCTGCACTTTGCAGAACAGGCTAAAATGATGTTGCTTTCTCTGGCATGCAGGCTACAGGCTTCCCACAGACTACACTTGTCTTACGAAATATAATAGTTTGCCGTCATATACGTAAATGAATATCTACACTTAAAAGGCTGTCAGATGCAGAATATGGTCTTAAAACAACTCACAGATAATTATCCGCCACCTCCACCATGCTGCACCGCAAGCAAGATGACTCAAAAACTTGAGCACACGAGTTGAGACTTGACATGAGATTTGATCGTTGCCACCACTCACGTCCAAATCGGTCCAGATTGATATATGCCGACCCTTGCGTGAAATGATCAAACGCACAGATTTCTGTTGTACGCACGTTTCATAAATGAGGGAGAATATGTGTACTTCATGTCACAAAGCAAACGGGATCAAAAATGAATGTTATTCTCAACGTTGACATACATATTTTTTCCAAACGAAGGCCCCATAATGCAGAAGTGACTTCGGCTCTCTGGCTGGCGGTACTTGGACCTGTCTTTTCCCTCTCATGTCAGAGCAGTCAGTAGTAATGTCATGTGGGCTGGGGAGTGAAAACGGGTGTCAGCAATTCGTGTCCTACTTGATTTGGCCAGCCTCCAGCAGCCCCAACCAGCCGCAACTATGCTGAGATCAGAGAGAAGCTGCGCACTCGTCTGACCAGGCGTAAAGAAGAGCTTCCCCAACGGCAGGACTCTGACCCGATGGAGCCCGGCCCCATCGACAACAGGGACGTGGATGAGTTACTAGACTTCATCAATAGCTCTGAACCCAAACCTGTCAATAGTGCCAAAGCTGCTAAACGGGCTCGACACAAGCAGAAGAAGAAGGTATGCTACTTTGCTTTGTCCAGTACCATTTGAGTTTGAAAAAAATCTAAAGTAAATTAGGGCTGTCAGACGTGAAATAAAATGTCTGAGCAATCACACGCTTTACATAATGAATTGGGATTTATATATCACATGTTTTTATGTGTTAAACATTTTACCTACATTTATTTTGGTGTTTAAGTGTTATATTATACAATATATGCCAACTTTATTTATATAAAAAAACAAAAACGTTTAGGTTAAATCTTGAACATGTAAAAATATGCGATTCATTAATCACAATACATTGCGTAAAGCGCGTGATTAATCAGCCCTAAAAATAATCTTAAAATAATTTTATGTGTGTGCGTGCATGTGTGGTTCAGGAGAAGGCCCAACAGGGTTGCTTAGAGGGTGGAGAGAGCAACTTCCACTCTGATATATCTGAGCCGACTGACGAGCTCGGCCCTGACGCGTCTGAAGCGGGCAGGCTGCTGGACTGGCCGCAGCTGGAGTTGGAGCGGGTCAACAGCTTTCTCACCAGCCGGCTGGAGGAGATTAAGAATACCATCAAAGACTCCATACGGGCGTCTTTCAGCATGTATGATCTTAATCTGGACGTCAACGACTTCCCAAAGAAGGCAGCCACCTTGGAGAGCAACCATTTACTGTCCCATCTCAACGGTTCCTCGGACCTGCCACAGATAGACCTGGACCTCGCTCCTCTGTCACTGGGACACCTGAGGAGCCATCTGGACCTCGTAAACGGATGGGATGACACTGCCACTATCTCGGCGTGCAATGCCACCAACGCGACAACAGGTGTCGCCGCTGTGCCCAAGGACATCCAGCGGCTACATAATAGCCCTAATCTCTCCAAGTTCATCCGCGTTCACTCCCCAGAAAGGTGCGCCTCCACTGCACCCGGAGGCATGCTGCAGGCGCCAGCCCAAGCACCCTCCACTGCTAAGTCGAAAGAGGACGCCCCAGAGCCTCTGAACACTAGTGCTGGGGCAGGTCCTACTAAGGTAAAGAAGAGCAAAAAGCAGCAGCAACAACAACAACGTCAGGAACAGCTTCTGTCAGAGCAGTCGCTCGCCAAACCCTCCAAAGCGGTCTCTGGGAATGAATTCCAGAGACCCAGTGAGCCAAGTGTGTCTGAAATTGGTTGCAAAAAAAAGATGGAAGCTGGAAGCAAACTGCCCCAGCTTGCTGTCGACAACCAGAGAAACGGACCCAGGAAAGCTGAGGAGAGCAGGTCATCTAGACAAGCAGCCAATGGAGCAGCTGCAGGATTGTCCTCCACACAACGGGGGAGAGGAGAGGCAGACGCAAGGGGGTGTCGATCTGAGCAGGAATCAGATGGCAAAGTTCACTCCATCTCTCAAGCAGCAAACGGGCAGCAACCCAAGGGGAAGAATAAGAAGAACAAGAACAAAGGAGAAAAGTCCAGTGCTATTGGTACATTTGTTTACATCTTCCTCTGTCAACTTTATTTATTTATTAATTTATTTATTTTTTGGATTAAGAAATTAATCTGGTGGGTTATTACTGTTATTTTTTTAGATGACGTGTTTCTTCCTAAAGATGTTGACCCAACACAAATGAATGAGATTGATAGAGAGGTGGAATACTTCAAAAGGTAAGACAAAATACAGTCATTTCACCATAAAAGCTATATCAGTAATGTACTATTCTTACATTAACATTTCCCATATTGTTCTTATCTCCCTTTTCACTAGGTTCTGCCTTGATTCTGCAAAACAAACTCGCCAGAAGGTAGCTGTGAACTGGTCCAACTTTAGCCTCAAAAGGTGTCCCTTCTGAACTGACTCCAGAGATGTTTGGCCTGAGGCCTTCTCTTGCTCCCATTTTTCTTCCCCTCCTTATTCAGCCAAGGGACTCCGGTACAAATAATTGTTCTGTTCAAAACACTGACATATGACGGCTAACAAGCCGTGGGACATTTGCAAGGCCAACTCTTATTTACCCATTTGCTATTTTTTAGATGTTCAGTAAATGAGAGGTGAAAAATTGAAGAAATGCGTAAATCCACTGCATTCATGTGCTTAAGTATGTAGTAATGTAAACAGATACCTTTCATTAAATAAATGTGTTTTTATCACGAAACTGCAACCTCTAACATTGGTGCTTCTAAAGGCTCTGTTAACATTGTTAACTATAGGTGTAGTCCATTTTAGCATTATTTACAGTTTGAATAATGTCCTATCATGTAGGATCTGCATAAAATGTCTATTGCACCACGTATATCTCCTCAGTGCTTTTTCACATACAGAATACAATGTCCATGGTCATTGTTGGTAGTTTAAATTTGCTAGTAGCTTGCTCAGATCACCTTCTTTTTAATAAACAAAGCTGTTAAAAATCTATATATTCAAATCTTGATGCCCTAGCTAGTGTGCTGTAATTGTTTTGTATGAAATGGTCAAATTCATTTTTTTTAAGCAGATATTTGCAATGTTTTCAATATATCAACACTAATATAAACTTGTGAACTAAAAAATATAATTACTGTGTGCAATGCTTGGCTCACATCTTAGATGGTGTGATGAGTTTAATTCCAACCTCTATGCATGACAAAGCCATTTTCAAATTACCATGTGATCAGAACCATATTTAACTGCTCCTTTAAACTTTTCTAATCTTTTAATTCAACAGTAGCAGATATTGTGGTTGAAGGTACACTAGTGCACATTGTTTATTATGAAGTTCTAACTGACTGATTTGTTTAAGGGCATCTTGAAATTAATTTTGAGTTTTTATTTGGTATTCAATGTTCACAGTCAGTGGACCTGATGGCACCCTTCGCTTCTGTCCACAACATATTTTAACTCTTCAGTCATGACGAGAGACATCATGAAGAGTTGACATTTGAGCTGTTTTCATGTTTAAAGTGAAGGCTTTCAGTCGGAAGGGTCTTTTTTTTCAGATTATGTGCTGAGAACTTTTTCATATAGCATCTCTGATGATTTCCAAGTTATATTCAGCTAGAAAACATTATCTTATTGTTGGGAATGTAGATTTATACTATACCAGTAATAGCCAAGTGTATGTTGGCAATTCTGTTTTTTACTCACTTTTGATACTGTGAAAATCTTTCATTCAGAAAGATTAAAAACAAAACCGTTTTAACAAAATAAAGTGTGGTGTTTGCTTTCTATGCTTATCCTAGCCTACGTAATGTAAAGCATGACATGCTGTTTATATAATAATGTAAATACCAGTCTGCACTGCCAGGCCAGCTGAGCTCTGGTTTGAACCATAGGGTTTGAACGGGGTATTGCAATTATGCTGTCTCAGCACGGAAGGATTGTCCCTCCGAGCCTGCCGTATTGAAACATTTCTCAATGCGTTCGTATGCTATTTTAGTGTTTGCTGAACGCGTATGTAGCATTATGTATTTCTTAATTTGACGATATATTACACGACCACATCCTGTTTAATATATATCACATCATATATTTCATGATAAATAATGGAGACTGAAAACAAGCCTAATAGGGTAAGTAATGTAAACTGCCAAGCTACTGTGAACATGTTAGCTTGCAACTAGCAGCAAAGTCTCACGCCTTCTGGTTCCTAAATAGCATTTCAAATGGCTACATAGTTAACATACTGTAGTACGGTACACTAGTACAGTAATACTTAGCAATACAAATAACCTGAAGAGTTGATAGATTAGATTCCCGTGTCGTGAGAACACGTCGATGCAATGTGCTTTAACGGTATGCTTACAAAGAGTCGTTTATATACATACGGTACAGCTACTGTAGCCTACTTGCATTTCTTGAAAACATATTAAATGCATTTCAAATTAAGAAAGTAGTACGCCTAAAGGTTATGGAACTGCTAACCCAATTTCCCCGTATAAATCAATGCCTCTGTGGTCACCTATTGTTTTTTTTATGAGCCTGTCTTTACCATAAAGAGAGTCCACGGAGAGGATGGAATGACTGGCTCAGGAGATATGGAGGAGGATGAAGACTATGTTCCATATGTCCCGTTCAAAATTAGGAAGCAACAAATGGTGGGTACTGCTTTTACCTGGCTTTTTCTGGCCTAATGTTTATGTGAGAAAAATTAGATTACTTGACAAACATTTTCGAACGACTGTGTCCTGCCTGCCTAATAGCTTCAGAAGGTGCTCCGTCTGCGAGGGAAAGCGGTGGAGGAAGAGCTGAAAGACAGTGGGGGTGAGCCCAGGGACGAGGATGAGGGTCTTGGTCCGCGCTCCAACGTCAGTCTCCTTGACCAGCATCAGCACCTCAAGGAGAAAGCTGAAGGTATTTATTGACATTGACAATAGTTTATACTTGTAAAAGTTAAAATATATGTATTGGCGTCCGCACAATATTATTTATAGCCGTATGCAGGTTAATATCTAGAAGAGCATATTTTTATGATCTCTTATTGGGGTTCACCTATTCTGTGTACGACCCTCTACAGCTCGTAAGGAATCGGCCAAAGAGAAGCAGCTGAAAGAAGAAGAAAAGATTCTAGAGAGTGTTGCAGAGGGCCGAGGTAAACAGGTTGTTTTATTGTTTAACACCATCAAAACTATGTGGAACACACTTGCTACAAAGGCAATATTTTCTTTTTAGTCAGTAAATATAGACAACAAACGTGCACTTCATGGATTTTAAGGTATTTTATGTTTACATAAAACATAACTCTCTTTTCAGCTCTGATGTCTGTAAAAGAAATGGCTAAGGGCATCATATATGATGATCCAATAAAAACTAGGTGAGTGTGTATGTGTATGTGTGTGTGTGTAAGGTAGTTTTGCGCCTGCGAGACTACCGGATGTTGAAGTTGACTATTGTAATTGGGAGTTGTGCATCCTGAAAACTTAAATGTCTGCTGCAGCTGGAAGGCTCCACGCTACATCCTAAATATGCCTCCTGCCAGACATGAGCGTGTAAGGAAAAAGTTCCACATTCTGGTTGACGGAGATGGCATCCCGGCGCCGATCAAAAGCTTCAGGGAGATGAAGTTCCCACCAGGTTTGCCAGTCACAAAGCACGTAAACCCTTGTAAATAAGTTACATACTTTACATTGCTTTTATTGATTAACAATTAAATTAATTATATTTTTTTGCAGCAATCCTGAAAGGTTTGAAGAAAAAAGGTATTGCACACCCGACTCCCATTCAGATACAAGGAATCCCTACAATGTACGTCCTCCACTGCTTGCTTTTACAGTGTGACCTTTTAAACTGTCTCGCCGTCTGGTTCCTGAATGTGCGCCATTTGTGTGCAGTCTCTCAGGTCGTGACATGATTGGCATTGCCTTCACTGGTTCAGGAAAGACGCTGGTTTTCACTCTGCCCATCATCATGTTCTCGCTGGAGCAGGAGAAGAGGCTACCGTTCTGTAAGAAGGAGGGCCCATATGGACTCATCATTTGTCCATCGGTACGATATTATGATGCAAAAGCCCCACCCCACCCCCCACCCCACCCCCACCCGCTCCTCCCGCTTTCACAGTACGGTTTCTGGTACGACATGTGCACACTATTGGAGTTGTGAGAAGGCATCTATCTCCAGGCTTATCTCAACCTGCTCTACATTTAGGAGTGCTTAAGCCTTATTTAATTTGAAAATGTAAATATCATTTACCTTTTAGCTTTCCTTTAACAGAAGGTACGCAGGTATAGGAACATAAACCACCGCATGTTTTTCCTTTTTTTAATATTTGCTTTATCCTAAATTCTGAATATCACCCTGTTTGGTCCTCATTTTTGTTGTCTTCTCTCATTGTTAGTTAAATTAAATGTGATTATGTAGTTATGGCTGTAAAGCAACGTTGGCCTCCGTGTGCTTCCCTCAGCGAGAGCTGGCAAGACAGACCCACAGTATCATCGAGTATTACTGCAAGCTGCTGGAGGAGGAGGGCGCACCACAGCTACGCACTGCCCTCTGCATAGGAGGCATGTCTGTCAAGGATCAGATGGAGGTGGTCAATCAGTAAGCAGTGCTATTACTTGTGCAGGCGGTCTGTTCCATAAGGGTAATGAGGTTAATGATCCATCACACGCTCAAACTGAGGTGTTGTTATTAACAGTTTAATGTCTAATAATAATAATAATACAAATAAACATTTGATTTCAGGACACTTTTCAAACTCTCAAGGACATCTTACATAGTACTGTACATAGGCAAATATAAAGATCAATATAGCACATAGATAGATATCTCTATAGATAGATAGATATCTATCTCTATAGATAGATAGATATCTATCTCTATAGATAGATATAATAGTGTATATACTATGGTATTGGACATAGGAATACATAAAAATAATGTAATAGTTTGTATAGTATTAGTTAATACTATGTTGTAGTAGTAGTATACTAATTATATAGTATAGAAGAATGGGGGATGTCGGTGTATCTTTGGTGGTGTTTTCCAATGTAGCAGTATTAGTGTATGTGAACGGGGGGTGCCGGTGTGATGACACTGCTGGTGTTGTTCGTAGTGGGGTCCACATGATGGTCGCCACCCCTGGCAGACTGATGGATTTGCTGCAGAAGAAGATGGTGAGCCTAGACATCTGTCGCTATCTGGCCCTGGATGAGGCTGACAGGATGATTGACATGGGCTTCGAGGAGGACATCAGGACCATCTTCTCCTACTTCAAGGTTGGGCTCATCACTTTGTGATGCTGACTTTATTTTTAAATACATTAGAAGTCTTTTTGGTGCTCAATGGCAGTTGTTTTCCCAGTCACGGCCACTGATTCTTATTAAACGGTCACTCCTCCCTTCAGGGCCAGAGGCAAACGCTGCTCTTCAGTGCTACTATGCCTAAAAAGATCCAAAATTTTGCCAAGAGCGCCCTGGTCAAACCCATCACTATAAACGTAGGCAGGGCGGGAGCTGCTAGCTTGGATGTCATCCAGGTAAGCTCATATGACACTAAAATGCATTGGAAATGTGCTCTCGTCTCTCTCTTTGGATGTAATTCACTGGCTCACTGAGGGATTTATCAAGATTCATGGTGTGTGTGTGCGCGTGTGTGTGTTTGTGTGTGTGAGAACAGGAAGTGGAGTATGTCAAGGAGGAGGCCAAAATGGTGTACTTGCTGGAGTGTCTGCAGAAGACGCCACCTCCGGTACTAGCACAATACAGTGTTACTATTATATGTATTCGTTTTGTTTGTTAGTAATTCATTCCTCGTTTTACTGCTGCTATACACGTTTCTTAGAAGAACACGTCTGCTTATATTCTATAGGTGCTGATGTTCGCAGAAAAGAAAGCAGATGTCGATGCCATACACGAGTATCTACTGCTAAAAGGAGTTGAGGCTGTGGCCATCCATGGTGGAAAAGGTACGGTGACTATTTCCTAGTAGTACCCCCCCCCCCCTCATATCTCAGATAAACTTCAGTCTTCTCTTAGTTTAACATGGCGTTTAGTATATTTGGAATTAAGGAGGTCTAGGAAGAAATATGGTTAGGACTGAAATTAGGTTAAAATGGATTATTAGATTAGAAGAATATGATAATCTATGAGTCTTTTAGTAATAAACAAGTCTGTGCTAATATTAAAAATAACTGCCCAGACAGCAATGCATCACATGCAGGGTCTACATTACACACTACATTACAGTGAAACATAACCAGTTTATTCAACGTCACACAAAATACAACAAACAACAACGAATACATAGTATTAGTTAAAGTTAATAAATAATGTTGATTTACTTCTGCCTGAGGTTTAATTTCCCAAGGTTCATTATGTAAAAGGCCAGATCATCTTGAGATGATGCTTTGGTTTGTGCTATTGCACTCGGTTAATACTAGGTGCCGTCTTACTTGTTCCTCATATTCTCCTTCAATGTCCTTCAGTGCTGAAAAGACATCACTGCAGATATACATCCCTGGCTATTATCCACACTGTATGCGTGGGTACATTTTATTTTCAGCAAACTGAAAGGTCTAACTGCAGGTCAGTTATTCTCTGGGCCGCTTGCTAACTTCCAGCTGAAATAAAACCAATATCCCTCTGCAGCGCCGCTTCACACATCGAAACGCATCGTGAAGTGACCCGTATTGCTACTGCAGTGTTCGCCACTTTGTTTGTATTTCTATTCACGGAGCCATGGCTGTGTAGAAGCGTCTGATCATTTTTTGTTCAACGCGCGCAGAGAACAATAAGATGGTGAAATGCAAGGAGACATTTGGTGAATTTGACAAAAAAAGTGTATTGACTTACAATCAGCTTTCTAACTATACAATTAATGGTGTGTATGTAAACGTAGTCAATGTGTAAAACTGTACCGTTTTTAGATCAAGAGGAGCGAACAAAAGCCATAGAGGCTTTCAAGGAAGGAAAGAAAGATGTTCTAGTCGCTACAGACGTCGCCTCCAAGGGTCTGGATTTCCCGGCTATTCAGCATGTTGTGAACTACGACATGCCTGAGGAGATAGAGAACTATGGTAAATCTAGAGAAAGAGTTTGCTGCTATGCGAGGTCAGCTTCAAATGTGTTTATTGAATTTATGTTGTCTTGCAGTACACAGAATTGGAAGAACGGGTCGATCGGGGAAGACTGGCATTGCCACAACCTTCATCAATAAAGGCTGCGGTAAGACACTTGAACTAAACCTGGGGGCAGGATGGTCTATTGGTTAGGTTGCGGGTTCCAACCACGGTGTTGACATCCCTGTAAGCATCATTGAGCAAGGTGCCTAACCCCTAACTGCCTGTGGTTGGTCGCACCTTGCATGGCAGCAATCATCATCGGTGTCTGAATGTAGGTGAATGTGAGGCAAAATACTGTAAAGTGCTTTGGATAAAAGCGCTATATAAATACAGTCCATTTACCATTAAACTTGAAACCTATGACATCACAATCATCATAAAGCCCCTATTTGAAACTGTTTAGAAAGTTAGTTTTGCAGACTGTTACGGTGTTTAACCAGCCTTGGCTCTTCACCACAGACGAGTCTGTGCTGATGGATCTGAAGGCCCTGCTGATTGAGGCCAAGCAGAAGGTCCCGCCTGTGCTCCAGGTCTTACAGACAGGAGATGAGACCATGCTTGACATTGGAGGTGAGTGTTCCTCTCCAACCCTCTCCCTGACATTTACACACATACTCCAATTCCGTTGCCGTTCATGGTATTGACCTATTGTTTGGTTCCTCTTATTACCTCTATATCCTACATTTGGAATGAGAGCATTGCTTAGTTTGTACAATGCTCTTACAACTATATTTAGTGTCGTAAAACTAGTATACCCCAAGTATTTGAGACCTTAAATGTATTGTCTTAATTATGTTTATTTATATTTCCTTAGGGGAGAGAGGCTGTACGTTTTGTGGTGGTCTTGGCCATCGTATTACAGACTGTCCCAAGCTAGAAGCAATGCAGACCAAGCAGGTCTCCAACATTGGACGCAAGGACTACCTGGCCCACAGTTCAATGGATTTTTAATGACCTGCAACCCCAAACTGAATTGTGAATCATTGGAGAAAATTGTATTGTCATTTAAATCATTTTTAGTATTGTTTATTATTATTTGCAGTGCTGTGAAGATTATATTTTTCATTTGTGGTTTGTTTCCACACCTTTTCCTTTACATTTTTGTAAAATAATGTTCCTTAATGTAAATAAAGTTAAAATCCTTTCTAATACTGACTGTTGTTGACTTTTTGCAAAACGTTTAATGTGTATGGAAAAAGGAAGTGAATATGTTATTTATCAACGACCTTTTACATCCAACCCCTTTTGCAGATAGAGAAATAGGAAGTGTAATGCAATATATGATGACGAAAGAACCTGGTGAGACTAGCACAGTCATTTAACCAGTTGTGTATAGCCTTCTTTTCTGCTAGTTGGGTGGATTGGAATAAGGAAAGAAAAAACAATGGAATTTGTGTTCATGGAGGGGATGTTGTACCTTCAAGGTGTCAAGTTTGGAAAGGTAGGCCTGAATGATGTAAATTAAAAAAAACATTAAGCAGGTTCAACTGGGCTTGCTTGTTTGGACTTGCAAGATGTTTAGAAGTGGATCATATTTAACATTTGAAACCTTCAATATTTCATAGGATTTGGCACAATATATCAAAATGTGTAATTAACAATGATTGGATTACCTTAATGAGGACTCATTTAAACAGTTATGTCAACCAAAAAGTCTTATTAATTATTCATAACACCTCACTAGAGCATTCCTGTTTCTACTCATAACAGAAGACCTGGAGGAAAACCTGGATAGTGCTATTCAAGCCTAGCTGCTCAGGGATTGGGCGGCTGGAGCTATATAATGTGTGTGAAACCAATGACTCCCACCCGACCAAGTCCCCTGACACAAACAGGGCTGAGAGGAGGGTGATTCGCCTGTGTGACTGTCTCAGCATCACCCCTGCCCCAGTGGAGTCGTGCCCCCCGGGGTGCGAAGCGCTCTACTTGAACACCACCTTGCGCGTCTACACCCTGGCTTCAGAGACATGTCTAGACTGGATCAGTGCCGTGAGCCAGCTAGCCTTCCAGGTACCACACATGGTTCTGCTCTGTGTATAGATTGTGATATAGAAGTCATGGCAATTAGTTTAAAATAGCAAAGGAGTATTTCCATAAACTGATAAGATAAGTTTAGGGAAGTGGGATGCCACTAAACCAATACACAGAGATAGATGCAAGATGAGGAAGTTGCTTTATATTTTACTTCTCCAATTATTTGCATAACCTTCACTCTTTCCTGCTCCAGACGTGTTGATGTCATAAAATTGATAAGCCTATGTTTTAGCCTATGTTTGTTATATAACGGTCTACAGAAGGATCCTGGAGATTCAGACCAAAGGTCTTTGGAGAAAGATAATGACCTATTGATGAAGGACAATGAACTGTACTCATCTTGGACAACAGGTTTTCCCCTCTTTTCATTTAACATACAATATCAGTATGACACATTATACTGCAAATAATTTATTCAAGCACAAATGCCAAAAATGGTTATTTAGCAAGCACTGTGTATATAGTATGTCTAAATATGTATATATAATAAAACTACACTTCCTGCACACTGCACGCTTGTAGTTCCTCATATGACATTTTATACCACAGCAACACTACAGCAGCTATACGCTCATAAATGCTTGTCATGCTTAGGTCTGACCCTGCCTCCAGACCAGTATTATGTCACAGTCCAAACCACAGAAGCATCAAGGAGATGTAAACTAGTAGGGGAGTACATATTTTCCACGGCTAAAGAGGGTGCATTACTGATCGACTTAGATACCGGACACACCATCTTCTGCTGGCCATACACATTCTTACGCAGATATGGACAAGTGAAGGTAGAAAGCTTCTATAGGCTTCCTATCAGACAATTATTGTTATTATGTTATATATGTAACGTTAATTTCAGAGAATAGCATTTGTGTGTCTTGACCAGCTTGCATTTATTACTAAATCTGCAGGATGGGTTCAGCATTGAAGCAGGTCATCGTTGTGATTCAGGAGAAGGGGTTTTCACATTCCTGTCCAAGCATAATCATCGCATCCTCCAAGCAATTGTGAAGCAGTGCTTAGCTGCGCAGCAGACAAAGGATTCCTCTCTAAATATCCAGCCGCCAACCACTGCCAACTTTAAATCGGTTCCTTCACTCTCGCAACCCCAACAAGCCGAGTCTGACTATGGCTTGTATGCTACTATAGACCACAACACCGCTGTTATGGACAGTACCCCAAAACAGAGCTCTGATGAAGATGAAGAAACATGTCCCTCCATGGAAGCCATAAGCCTGAATGATGTGTGTGAAGACATTGCTTGTCACTTAAAGGGCATGATGCAACCCAAGGTGAAAAACCAGACTGAACCTGAGGGTGACTTTTCAGAGTGTGTCTATTCACTTGTTAAGAACACCCCACATCCTATTTCCCAGTCTGCACTATCTTTCCCAGAGACTCTTTCCCAGTCCTTAGTATTTCCTCCACAGCTGCAACCTCTTTCTGACACATTGTCCAAGACAAGGTACCAGCCTGCGTGGAACCAGACCCAGCCCAGCTGTGATGCAAGTGATGAGAACCTGTACAGTGCAGTAGCAGGAGAAGAAATGGAGATGGAGAGACAGCAGGCTAGAGGCCACTCCCCCTTATGTATACCCAAAGAGATCCCTGTAAGTTTCAAAGAGAGGCTGTCACAAATTATCTCCAAGGACCTGGCAAAGATCCAGTCACCTGCTCCCTTCAAGGTGGTTGACGCCATTTCTGTACCTCGCTAATAGGAAAGGAGAAGAAACACGCATTTGGGTTTTATTTTATGATCTACTCACTACTAAAGGTATGAGACCGACGAGACTCGGTCACTGTCAGTGGGTCCATGTTGAGATGTGTTTCGGGGCTGATTTCTATCTTGTTAAGTGAAGCTTTTTTGTTGTCGTCAAATGACAACTATAAAATACAATAATTTCACCTTTTTCTCCTTTCCATGGTGTCACTCAAGAAACGGTATATATTATATATTATTTTCTTTTCCAAAATTGCTTACTTTGAATTGTTACAAAGAAGAAAATGAAAAGAATAATCACACAATTAGGTAAATTGAACATTGCAATTGTTATGTTTTAGTATAATTGTTTTATTGGCTCCACATTATACTGTATATATATATAAACTTTAAATTAAAGAGTAGCTATTACTTTGTATTTTTTGAATAAATATGTGCTGTTATGCATGTTATGTAATAAGCTTATTCCTAATGAGTTAATTACCAGGTTTTCGAAGTAACATTACAAATTACAACAAGATTACAAAAATAACAGTAACTGTAATCCATTACAGTTACCAGATACAATAGTAGAATAAGATTACAACTATTTTTAAACATTATATTATTACTTTTAGGACTACTTTCAAATATAAAAAATAAATTTGCAGGAGAAAAATAAAACAACCAACTGTTCTCTTATTAACATTTCATTAATGTCAATCAATAATTGAAATGAAATCCAAATATAAGATGATCCCCTGAGCAACACAAATTGTCATAAAAATAAAAAGATGTGGTCACAAATGCAGTAAATTGCTTTAGATGGTAAATAACACTGTTTAGGCTTTAAGTAATCTAAAAGTAATAGAAAGTAATAGGTTACTAAATTTAGGTAAACCAAAAATTACTTTAGACCTACTGATTAAAATTTTAGTCTGTTAATTAGTAACTGTAATGGATTACATTTAAAAAGGAACCTACCCAACCTTGTAAATTACACTTAAAAATGGCCATGTTACCAGTCACATGCTAAGTAACGGAAATAATGTTTATATGCAATACTTTCAGTAGCCTAAATTGGCCGTGTCATATTTAACATCCTTGAATTAATGTAAAACACAATTATCATCAGCAGATTTTATTGTTGCACAACAGTCCACAACGTCTTAAAATACATAAATAGTAAACAAATTGTTTAGGTTTATAATTGAGTCTTAAACAACATTGCATAGGTCACTATACCTATCATGTGATTGTTTAGACCATTATAGTTTAAAGTGCAAGTCAAGTGTGTGACCACATTGGAATAATGGAATTTTAAATCCCTCCTTCAAATAGGGCTACTTGGCTGGAAGTTTGTAAACCTCATATAGGCCTATGGGCTATTTTTTTCGGCAATGCAGCGAATAGGCTTAGCCTATATTAAATATGACAGGATATGATAAATAGATCTGTAATATTCCCATATATTTATGCATGCATAGGCCAATATTTGCTTTTCCAAACGACTGCTAGGCTACATCATCGCAGCAGTTAAATCCAAATTCTGGTTGAAGATATGGACTCTGTCACTGCCTTCTATTCTGACAGTCTTCCATATCACTGTGATGCGAGGATTCTCCGTCACTCGTGTTGGAGGAGCATATAGTTTTATGCATCGCAGAGTCACATTTAGGTGGTGCCAAAATGATGAGGTGGCCGACAGACGCTGATGGCTCACCCAGCTCTGCACACTGAGAGTTTTGGTTTTGCGACGAATTGACTGAATAGCAAATTTCATTTCTCACCGGCGTCCCGTTTGGACAGAGGGTTTGTATCAAACTCATTCGGCATGTCTTGTCCGCAGAGTTCTGTCGTGAATTTATGCACTCAGGTTGTACTACGCCTGTAAGGAGCTCGGAGAGTTCAGTAATGTAGATCTGGGCCATTTGGAGCGTGTCATATTTAGAAAGTTTCTTTTCGTTTTCCATACACGGGATAACACTTCTGAGCTGGTCGAACGCTTTGTTCAGGCCATGCATCCTCCTCCGCTCCCGTGCATTTGCAGCGACGCGCCGGTGTTTGTGTGGACCAAAGTTGCTCGCTTTGCCTCCTTCTGATTCGTCTAACTCCATAATACCAGAGTGAATACAATCTGATGTCTTGTTTACAGACACATATTTATCAAGTGACACTGTCGTATGCGTCTCTCTCCTGTAGTCACAGATCGGACGCGTGGATGAACTTATCCAAGTTTTTGAGTTGATTGGCACACTTGTTGTCTGTTCCAAAATTGTGCAATCCTCTGGGAATTCTCGCCAGCTTGAAAGCTCGGTTATAGCAGTCATTACTCCTTTATAAACTATTCCTGCATAGAGAAAGACGTGTAAACGAAGTGTATCTCTAATCTCTTTTCTGATATGATTTGATCTGCACCAACATCTTGTATCCACACTGTCACTTCTGGAACTGTCCCAACCCTTTAATAGCCCAGACATCCCCAAGAGACATTCAGTTTGGGAGAAAGCAGCCAATCACACGAGTCTCTTTGACAATTTCAGTGAACAATTAGACAAAGCTCTGTTTTTTCTGCTATTGTGTATTGTCATTCAATCATGCTATAGTCGCTTGACGTTAAAAGATTTATGGGTTGGCTATTTGTTTGTGATATGTATATTACTGAGTGGTAAATGGCTTTGGTAGACACAACGTATAGGCTATAAAATAAATAAATGCTGTAATTTGTCAATTTATTAAAAACTGTTAAAATTAACAAAATGTGTAGGCCTATAGGCTATATCAAATTATGAGTTATGGACTCATATAAGTAAGCCTATCTCAAAACGATCATCATACGAGTTGTTTTGCTATATCGTATATATATACATAGACACACACATACACATACATATACATTTATACTATAATAACTAATGTAATGTCTTGAAAAATAGACAATGAATGTGCATGTACATATAGCCTTATTCAAATTATGGGAACTAGATTTAAGCAACGGAATTGACTTATGGGGCTGAGATAAGTCAGACCCGGTAATTAAATATATATAGTTTGTTCTCAAATAGATACTAAAAGTGGACAAGCTTTTCAGCAGTATTTGCAGAATAATAAAATGAACAGGTGTAAGGCAAGGGCTCAGACACACCTGTCTCTGGGAGAGTCCTGATAACTGATAAGTTCGCAGGCAATCTATGAATCATTTATCAATGAAAATAAGCTTTGACAAAACAAACACCTTGGAGAGGCATTACTGGAAATATTCATGTTCGATTCTAAGTACTTTTTATCACTGTATTAACACTTAATAATACTTATTAATAATAATAATAATAATAATAATAATAATAATAATAATAATAATAATAATAATAATAATCATTATTATTATTATTGTTATTATTATTATTATTATTATTATTATTATTATTATTATTATTATTATTATTATTATATGCCTAATTATAACCTATCCCTGTTGATGAAAATACTTACTAAATACTAAATAAATATCGTTATTATCGCATTATGAGCTACATAATACCACGTGTGTATCAGCTGTTGTTGTCCCCTGACAAAATAGGCTATACAGCAACCCATACAGCTCAGAGTCGTTAAAACGCGCACGTCTTCCATATGGCGCGCACAGGGACTATTCAACTTTCACACAAGCTTAGGGTGACACGAACTATAGGCTAATCACTCATTAGGCCATTTAAAATATTATAGGGTTTTATAACTGTAACCAATGTCTGACGCAAACGTATCCAATTACATGTGGGCTAGCATGATGTTTATTATTAGAGTGGTTTCATTTTCAACCCTTTTTCTTTGTGTTTTTGTTGTTGGCGTGGGTGTGTGTGTGTGCGTGTGTGTGTGTGTGCGTGTGTGCGTGCATGCGACAGGCGGTAAGCCACTGAGGCAAAAGAAAATCACCGTGACCTGCCGCGCCGTCAGCAGTTTAATGAGGCCTGGTCTTAGTTGAACAAATCGGCACGCTCTCCGTTGCGGGGTGTCCATTCATATTTGGTACATGAATATTTCATTCCTTCAGCCCACTGCAAGCGCAACAGCCTGCAACCCTGCCGACTTGCCGTGCTACACTCCCCATCTGGTGCGGGGCGTGCGGGTGGAGCGTCAGGGAGGACAGAGAGGTGCGTGAAACATTTCATAGGTCAACTTGGACAGGCTTACTGCGACATGGTCGATGACTGATAGTCAGACTATGGATAACTGATAGTCTAACAGAAATGTGTTTGACCCACGGTCGGTAACCCAAGGTAACAAAGCCAAAAGACAAACAAGTGCCCTCTAAATCTCAAACCAGCCCAAACCAGCACAAAGCGGTAGCCATAACCACTTAAAGTATCCTATTTTTTATCTTTCCACAGAGTATAAGAGAGATGTCGCGAAATGCATTTAAAATGTCACCATACCCTTGGTAAATAAGATATTATTTCAAAATTCGGATTTCTTGCACCTCATAGGCCTGAGGGTTAAGATACAGTATAATAAAAAAAGAAAGGTTTGGGGTAGGATGGATGGGTCACAAAAGTTCGCGAACTGACACTAGGTCTAATTGTGTTGCAGTGGTGTTCGCTGAGCCATCACTTGACTTCACTTGCGCCACGGCGCACTTTGCTTAATTAAAGACTAGGCCTAGTTAATTTTTAAACAATACATGTTTCCACTTTTCACACAATAGACATCACCGCCATGTGCATAGAAACAGTGTGCCCCTTGATGTCTCCAACGGTAGCCTGTAATTATCGTTTGAAGCTATACGGCGTTTGTTGTGAGCAACGAGACGTCGGTCACTTAATGATGGGGTTTCACCGGCAAATTAGAGGAATTAGTGGCCTCATTAATTTAGGAAAGGGATGTAATAGTTACATTATGCTTCATTAAGTCAATGATAGATTACTTCGTCATTAGTCCACCTTTTCTGTGGATAATTCGCTAGATTAACCATTAGTTCAAAATAACTATGGGTATTTTATAAAGTTTTAGTTGTAGCCTATAGACTGCATGTTACATTTTAAATCAGTTTGTAAGGCTATGCTGCATTTATATGCTCAAAGTAAGCCAATGCGACATCTCTCAGTGGCAAGAGTTTACTTCGAAGAATCCGCGCCAGACCGCCAGTCATAGAATTCCCTAGAGGGTCTGGTCTACTGGTGTGCGACCTACTCCTCTGTGGGAGATGGATAAGGTGCCTAGGGTCAGATATGGTTCCACAGCATGAAGGCACCTCAAACACATCACCTAAAGGCAAACGTGTTTTACCTTGTGAGAAAACCTGTGCGATATATAGGCCTGTAAATATATATTTGCTGATTCACTATATCATATATAGGTTGATATATGTTATAAAATAGTTTGCTATCTTTTGGTAAGGATATTGTATGAGCTGATTTCTGCGCTGAAACACAACACCATATGGCAGATAGGAGGCAGGACTAAACCAAGCAAGCCATCAAAAGAAGAATGAAAGACCGAGACACGTCAAAAATAGCCCCCCTAAAATATGTCAGAACTGGATGAATACAAAGCATGGTTGAATGGGCTAAGGGGAAGGCTTCAACACTTTGTAGAATACAAGGCAGGGGAAGTTTATATTCTGAAATGAACTAAATTACGAACTCGTGTCTTCATGGGAATTTAAAAAAGGCAAGTGCAATATAACTTATACTTTTTAGACAAATCAGTTAAGAGTTTTCCTCTAAAATATATGACATATAATGTGTTAATTTTGTGTAAGAAATTAAACCGATTCACAGAGATGTTTTTATACCCATAGGCTATAAAAGCATGTAAAACCCTTTATTTTAAAACCATTTCATAATGTATCCACGAGAGCCCAAAAAAAACCTGAAGCTGTTTCTTCACAATATCCTGTAGGTTGCTAAAACACAATTTCCAAAGAATATCACACAGGCACATAATAAACATATGCCTATCAGCTTATGTGTCATATTAGTTTGGTAGACAGAGATGACCGACTCATGATGACCGAACACACATTTTTGGTTTATTGTTTGTTCTGTGTGCGCACTAATAATGCGGGGAGTGGGGTTGGTGGGGAGGTTGTTTCAATCTATTCCAAATAACGGCATTTTTTCTTCAACATTGCTGACAACTACAACAACAAAACAAATCGTTATTGAATATCTCCTACTCCTACAATTTAAAACTTGAATCGGTAGTTATCAGATGTGCTATGCAAAACGGGTATCTAATTATCAATTTTCCTTTTTAAATGTATAAACGGACTAGTTACCACAACCTATTGGAGCACATGCGATGGTTGCTGAAAATGGGACTTTGTAAACATATGTAAATATTCTAAAATCCTCCATTTCCATCTCACAAGCTTCAGTTTGACTTTACTGTGAATATAAGCCTGGATCATCTTGGATCAATCTGGTTAGTCCAAACCACCAGTGGTTCGGTTAGTTGTGACATGATGCCTGATAAATGATGATAGACAGATAGACAGATGTTTTTGAAAGGCCTGCTGTCCTTCAGTTTTATTGTGCAGCTTCCCAGATAGTTATGTGTAGGCCTAGTCTGGCAAACAAGATGTACACTACACATTTACTGTATTGTAATATAATGTTATTTTAATGGACCAACAATTGTAAAAACGTTCAAAACCAAGGACAATTATTAGTAACCCCAAACTTTTTGCCAAATGCTGGCTGACCTCAACTCAAGAGCAGAAGTCACTTGAACCACTGCATGGCTGACCCAAGCTCTTGACTGTAGGGACAGGACCGATGAGCAAACATACAGGACTGGCAAGGAATTGTGTAAAAAGCTTTTACACGAGAAGGCTGTTAGTTTGGTGCAATACTGAATGGTGTTATAGGCTAGTACTAAAACTATAGGCCTAATAAGTCACACTGTCTAAGATCAGGCCAGTACATTTGTGAGTTATGTGACACCAGTCGAACAGTAGCATTGTGTGCTATATAATTAACTGGTTGTTTTGTTGAGATATCTATATAGTTTTCATAGATAGAACGTGTTCCCGTTTAATACATAAAACATATTACTAAATTATCATGTTCGTTTTGCTATTTCAATTTAATTATCCTATACGGTATCCTCACCATTTGGCCTAAAATTCTGCAATTTAACTTGTTACCAGAAGGTGGAGACAACACAACGCTCACTGACAATGGTAAAGTGTCAGTACTAATATTATATAAATATAGTCATATTTGACATTGAACGGATTGTATCATCATGCCCCAAAAACTGAGGCTAACTGACAATCAGAATTTAACAAACAGAATGCTATTTATTTTTAAGATAAAACTGTCTATCTTATCATAATAAGAGTATGCACGGTTCAAATTCGGATTAAGTCCCACCTGACCTGACCTGACACATGACATGATATAAGATATTATCTTAGTCCTTTGTTAAAAATAAAAGTACAGCCTTCATCTTCATGCACCACTTTACATACAACATAACCTGGCATGCCAGAGACATGCCAAGTCAATCTAGGGAGTGCTACATTGAAACTGTTTATGAATGGCAGATACTTTCACGAAAATACTTGGCAGGTGATTGGATGACCCATCTGGCTGTTTTCTCTACGGTCTGCACCATGGTCGGCACACCTAAACCACGCCCATATAGCTATATACACGACGCTGATTGGAAAGTTCAGTTGCTACTCAGGCACATTCAAAATTATTCTGAAGCTTTCCAGACTGATTCTCATGGGGGAATTTAACAGAAGCTCGCAAGATCAGGATGGTCTCTCTAGGGTGCGTATAACACGGAATAAAAATAAATTAATCCCTAGTCATATGTCACTAACTCAGTGCTATCAAGTAATAGTCTAGGCTTCGATAGAAATAGATTACCTATAGGTATGCCAGTTATGTTAAACTGTGTGATTGTGTTGGTCAGTAGAGGGCAGTAATGATCTGTGGTTTGAGACGAGGTACTCGTTATGTATCTGAGAAGAGCATCATTTTGTCCATTGACCTCTTCGACCTTTGAAATTTAAATAAGTATGTGGCACAAAGCAAGAGCTGTGAAGTCGTGTGCACATTATTTTATTATATTGGCAATTTTTGGTGGTCTTTTGAAAACAAATGACCTTGAAAACACTATATTTAGGGATTGTATTTAATAAAAAATAAAAAAATTCCTAATAATATTTAC